>CM021107.1:481543428-481615572 GCA_007115665.2 Sequoiadendron giganteum | reverse complement strand
TCTCTACCCTATACATTGGACTTTTAACCCCAATCCTTCAACCATATGTACCCTCAACCCTATTCCATCAACTCAATACCCTAATCCCTCAACCCTATAGGTCCTCAACCCTTTATTCTCAACCCTCTCCCCTATACATTGGATCCTAAACCCTCATATATCCATGTCCCTCCCTCCTCTTCTCTCCTCTCTATCCATACATTCCTCCTTCTCTACCCTAATCCCTCAACCCTAAAACCTTAAAACTTAAACCTATAAAAACTCAACCCTAACCCTTGACCCTAAACCCTTAAACTCTCTACCCTCTACCCTAAACCATAATCCCTCAACCCTTGCACCCTTAAATCCAAGAAAAATCCCTAAACCCTCAAACCTTAAACCCTCTACCCTCAACCCTTAAACCCTAATCCCTCAGCCCCTATACCCTCCACCCTATACATTGGACCCTTAACCCTAATCCCTTGACCCTATACCCTATACCTGCAATCCTCTACCCTCAACCCTTGACCCTAATCCCCCAACCCTATACACTCAATCCTTTACCCTAAAACATAAACCCTCAACCCTTAAACCCTCTACCCTCTACCTTCTACCCTATAAACCCTCCCACAACCTCTCCCTCTCTTAGGTATCTCACTCACACTCCCTCTCTCTACCACTCCATCACTCTCACACTCCTTCTCACTACTTATCTCTCAAATCTCTCCCTCTCACCCTCTCACCCCCTCACACTCTTAAGTCTCTCCCTTTGTCACCCTACCTATATAACTCTATATTTCTCTCCATCTCTCTCTCCCCCCTCTCTCTCTCCCTCTCTCTCAATTCTCTCTCTCCCACCCCCTCTTTCTCTCTCTCACTCCCTTTATCCCTCCCACCCTACTTAGCTAAGCCCCTCTCACTCCAACCCCTTCTCTCCCACTCCCTCTCTCTTAAACTCTCACTTTATCCCTTTATCCCTCTCACCTCCCCTTACACTCTCAAGTCTCTCCCTTTGGTACCCTACCTACATAACTCTCTCTTTCTCTTTGTCTCTCTCTCCCCCCTCTCTCTCTCCCTCCCTCTCTCCCTCTCTCTCAATTCTCTCTCTCCCACCCCCCTGTCTCTCTCCCACTTCCACCCTCTCTCCCTCTCTCTAGACTCACTCACTCTCCCTCTCTCTATCCATCTTCCCCTCCCCCTCCGTCTCCCTCTCCCACCCTACCTAGAAAACTCTAGATCTCTCTCTCTCTCTCTCTTAAAAGTCTCCCTCCCTCTAAAGACATACATAAATACATACAAGCATAATACATATATACATACAATATACATGCATTGATACATACAAGCATACATACATGCATACATACATGACATACAAGCATACATGTGCATAAAAATATATAAACATACATTCAATATACATTTAACATAAAGAAATACATAACACGAGTGTGTTACACCATGCTCGCGTTATGTCCTACTAGACATGCTTCACAGAAACAAAAAAACCATGTGAAAACTAACTAATCACACGCTTACATTATATATTTCTTTGGGAATCCCCAAGCCTTTGGATTGGTATTTTCCTTGGAATACCATACCAAAGGCTTGGAGGGCATTCCCAATGACCAGAGACGTGTTTTTGCAATTTCTACAATATTTCACATAATCGGGTTTGTTCTCAACGCCAGGATTGCACATGGTTCAATATCAAACAAATCGAACATTTGGGTAATATTAGGTTCTCTATTAGCTATTCAATGATGTAATTTTTTCACTTTCTAACAATGTTAAGTCATTCATCCATAATTTCTTTTATTTGTATGTCTCTTTTTTGGAAAAAAAATAGTGTTTGGTTTTTTTTCGTTATAAATTAACCATTCATCAAATTTTCAAATAAATTACATTTTTAGAAACTAGACTCCATTCTAAAAATTAAAATAAAATAAAAAATAAAACTCAATTAGCTTCCAAAATTTGTAGGGGTAGCACAGCCAAAATTTAGTTTTTCAGGAAGTGTCCAATTTGAAAATTAGTAAAAAATAAAATATTCATTAAAAAATTATCAAAAAAATCGTGCATCAACTACATATTGTTAACTAACTTATGACTGTAGTGATTTTAAAAATACTAAAAAAAAATTCACCGTACGAGGGTCGTATAAGAGTTTATATGTTATGTTTTTCTGACAAAAAAAACACCAATTTGTGTACGTCCCTCATTTGAACCCGTAATCTCAACCATTTTCAAAATAAATTGGTAGTTTAGAAAGTAGACTCAGAGCACTTGAATCCTTCTTTTTGTTCCATCTCAAAATTTTGAGTGTAAGTATCCCCAATTTCACGTTCAAGGTCAGTATTTCTTGATTTTAGAAAAAAAAGGTGGCCACTTAAGCCCCCTTTTTGGGAACCATCTTGGTGCATTTACCCTCGAGGTACATAACTTCCAACTAAATATTATAGGCAAATAGAGAAATTGTAAAAGAGCTATTATAATAACACTTAACAACCACTAAACTATTTTTGTCTCGAAAATGTTTATGTTTTCATACTAACCCTCTGCATATATAAATATAAATATATATATATATATATATATGCAATTACTCCTATGTTAATCTGCAATTTCTCCTATGTTAATGGGTATAACACCAAAGGTGCACAGAGATAACTACAAACAATAAACAAAGGGGAAAAAAATTACTAACCCTGACCATATTTTTTGACGAAGGAAAGAAGATATAACTATAATTTCTCCATCCATATAGAGGCATAATCTCTTTTAAGTATTGAAAATGGGTATAACATCAAAGATACAAACATATAAAAAGGAATAATAAGTGGAGAGAAAAATAAATGGACAATAAATTAATCACTCTAACACCTCTTATACAATTTCTCTACTTGTCTTCAATGTTTATTACCAAAGAACGTAGCTCAAATCTTTTATCGATATGTTTCATGATATTATTTTTCCTCGTCTATTTCAACTGGAGAGCCATCCACAAAGCTTCATTCCACACACTATAAAGACTCTTTAATGAATAAAAAGGTCCATAGAGATGCACAAAGATAACTAAAACAATAAACCAAGGGCAAAAAAATTACAAAAATCTCTCATTTTAACTACAATTTGTCCATTCAAAATAAATAGATAATCTATTTAAAGTCTACAAAATGGGTGTAACGCCAAAGATAGAAACATATAACAAGGAGAAATGAACAATAAATTAATCATCTATTCAAAATACCTATGCAAAACGAATTTATTTGCATTCCATGCCTAAGATTTGTATGCAAAAATATGTTTGTGAAACATGGGCACATATAACAACCAATAGCCAGAAAGGAAAAAATGTAGTCATGTATGAAATGAGAACCAAGCTAAAGCTGACATTTTTTACTATATTCTTCTCTAGAATGAAGACCACAATGGATCTTTAAAAAATGCAACTTAATCAATATATTTTCTTGCACATTTTGGAGCACATATGTGTTCAAACCCTGCAATGAGAATTCAACCAAAAATAATATATGTACATGTATGTATATGTGTATATATGTATATGTATATGTATATGTATGTATATGTATATGTATATGTATATGTATATGTATCTTTATATGCAGATGTCTAACCTCTTTTATTGTAGATCTATATGATTTCCTTTATAATGTTGCACAAATACAATAGGCATCCAGAAAAATAGTGCACTCTAAATTGTCTATATCAATGTTTTTGATGCTCCATCTCAATCCAATGTTGCTCACGCTTGTTAAACACCATCAACAATACATGTAAGTACAAAAATTTTCCCTTATCAATAAATATATTCCATGAACCAATTGTAAATGTTATTGATTATTTCCAGTTTTAGATTGTTCATATGGATTTTACCCATATACTTACTATTTTTTTATGATTCCTTCCTGATCTTGCTTGCTCATCCACTAACATACCCCTCCCTTCTATTTGTAGGTACTAGGCTAAGGCATCCAAAAGAATCAAAAAATCATGATGCTTGTTTTTTACAAAGTTACTGCACCAAAAAAACACTTCAATATGATAGATCATATATGAAAATACTAGATTTTGTTCAAATTTGATATTGTGACATGTATAATTGAACTCCACAGAATTTGTTGTGGACGTTTTATACTTTTCTTTCTTAGGGGTTTGGCTAGAGTCCTCGAGGCTCCATGATGCCTATATGGTAGGGTGGATAACGGGCATGGGTTTTGTGTTTTGGATTTTAACGCAATATATTTGTTCTTACATAAATTACTGCCAAATAATGTAGTTTGAAATTAGAATTGAGAAGCCATATATTTGTTCTTTTACAATTTACCTATTTTTTTATAGTCTTTACTATCAAATAATGTAGTTTGAATTTAAATTGAGAAGCCAATTCTCACATAGATTTTTTTTCTTGTATCAATATGTCCTATTATATTTTTTTTACCTCATCTATTTCAAGCTCACTATAACAAAATGTTTATTGTCATGGTTTATCTCTTGTGAGTTCTGAAATTTTATAGACTGCTAGAAACTATAATCATGGCGTTGATATGTTCCTTGGATTTGAAAAAAATAGTTTATAATAACATTTTTCTTATGTCATGGGAAGTGGTAGGTAAGCACTTGAGACTTTCGTCATGTCACCTCAAAGTAAAGCATATCTTTTATTCATTTATTCTAACAATCCAAAAAAATCCATATTGCATTATCACATTCTTCTTTTCGCGAGGTTTGTTTATTTGTTTTTGATTGAAGATGGCGTCACTGAGTCTTCAATTGCACTAAGAAGTAATTCATTAAAAATTGATATTTTTATTCCCAATTTCCTTGTAATTGACTACTTTTGAATCTTTTATACTTGTCTCCATTTTATTTTACTACTACTAACCCAAAAAAGACATGCATACTAAAAATTTAATTTACAAAATTATGCACTAAATAGTAATTATAAAAAGTATCCAATATTAAACATCTTTCTTTCTTCAAAAATATGTCATACCCAAAGTTATCGACTACCTTTGTTAAACAATATTTTTTAATGCAATATTACTAACTAAAGGGATGGGTAATAACTCTTTAAAAAATATGCTTTGTATTTGTATGCATATGTATCTTAACATAATTAAATAATAATGAATTAATTGATTGAATAACCTAGACAAAAATTTAAAATATTCATGTGCATCTAGGGCTAATAAATATAAAACTAAAATAGAGATAAAATAAAAAATAATTAATTTATTGATTGAATAACCTAGACAAAAAGATAAAATATACATATGTATCTAGGGCTAATAAATATAAAACTAAAATAGAGATAAAATAAAAAATAATTAATTTATTGATTGAATAACCTAGACAAAAAGATAAAATATACATATGCATCTAGGGCTAATAAATATAAAACTAAAATAGAGATAAAATTATCCCATACCTTAAATTTTGGCGCGAAACTAAAATGGATGCACATGTATATTTTAGCTTTTTGTCTAGGTTATTCAATCAATTAATTCATTACTATTTAATTATCTCATACCTTACATTTTGGCACGAAACAATTTTTGTTAGGAAAAAAAATATTTTAAATTTTAAATTTAATTTATATTTTTTAGTTATCCTTTTTTAAGAATAAATTTATTAAAAAATTGTATTTGTTGAGAATTAATTTACTATATTCCTAACATTATTAAGTAAAATCAATTTTTAATAACTATTGTAACTAAAATTATTAAATATTACATATTTGTAATACCCCTTCGTTTTGTCCTTTTGATTGAATAGTGTTCTGCTCTTTTATGTTGTACTTTATGTTAGTACCTTGACTATGGTACTCGACTGCTATTTGATCACTATTTATAAAGCGATGTGAATGTTATATTTTGATGTGATGGTATTTTAATCAGATGTTATCTTTATGACATGTTTTGGATTAGCATTATGGATGTTTGAATAAATGATGTTTTATGCTCTGGATTATATTAGTATGTTAGATTTGTCAAGTAGTTACACTGTATTGGTGAAGGGGATGGTATCACATCACTCGCTTGCGAGCGCCCTGCGATTCCGTGATTTCCTCTTCATGGTGTGCTTTATTTATGACATATTTATGCATGTGGATATACTCTTTGTTCGCAAGTTGACAGGTATAGGACATCGACTCCACTTGATTTCATAGGTTTGAGCATGTCCATTGCCCAATGATATTCGATTGGGAGATAGTAGCTATATTTTTCGTGCCAAGTCATCATCCTAGTCATAGTGTGTTGTCAGGTGCTAGTCGGGTTAAGTTGCCTTAATGTTGTTCTTCTAGCTTTGTTTTCAGTTTAAATTGCAAGTTTGGAAAAAGGTTAAAATATATGCTCGGTAGTTAAATTTTCATTTAACTTTATCTAGTTTATGTTGAAATGTGATTTAATTTATTAATAAATAAATTTAATATTTTGATTAGATTTAGTTTATTGATAATTAAATTAATTGATTTGAAATAAATTAATTTTTTCCATTTTGGAGTTAATAGAATTTTGTGTGAAACTGAGAATATTGAAAAGATGAAATTGAAAATAAAGGAAAATGATTTAAATTGCATTTTTAGAAGTTTGAATTCAAAACTAAAAAAAGAAGAAGATATTTTCTATTCTGTTTTCAGAAATTTATGAGGGTTGGTGCATGATATTTTTGAAGAATTTCTTTATTATTGAATTTTTCTTCACAATTTTGGATCATGAAAATTTTGGAAAAGATTGAAATAGAAAGAGGAAGAAATTTTTCAACTGTGTGGGTTTTGGATTAAAGCTTGAGAAATCTGTGGAGCTAAAGTGGGAATCAAGGCACCATCCAAATCTTCTCTCAACTCCAAAAAAAAAAAATAGATTCACATCTTTGTAATTAGTTTCTTTTTCAGATTCAATGGTTTATGTGTTGATGGGAAATCATTTGTAATCTGTTGTTTGTGTGCAAAACAAAACCATTTGGATTCTTGCTTTCAAATTTGGAGAACACCTCTGTTTGAAAAAGGATTGCTTCAAAATTTGAATGAAATCTTGTGTGCAAATTATTGTTTCAACTTTGTTCTTCAATTTGTTTGAAATTTCAAATTTTGGGTGAATGGAAAATATATGTGTTTATATACATGTTCATATATATATATATATATATATATATATATATATATATATATATATATACACATACACACTTGTATATATATTTTTTATAATTTTCCCTTTGTAGGGTTATGCTGGCAAATTTTTGTTACAAATAAAATTAATTGGGAAAAGCACAGAGGCGGATTGAAATCCGTGGGTTTTTGTTTAGCCATTTTTTTTATTGAAAAAATAATAATAATAAAATTTATTTTTTGGGAGGTGCTGGGGGCTAACCTCCCCATCGCGCCCCCATGGGAGGCACGTGGGGAGACAACCACGCCCAGTGCGGACTCCCCCGACCACTGTGGGTCGGCTGCATACATAGTCGACACCCATAGTTGGGTCGTTGGTGTTTACACCGTCGCGCCCAATTATGGGGGCCGACTGTGGATGCAACTAGTCGCCCAGTCAATGGCATGCGAACCCAAAAATTTTGCCTCTTTTTTTTTAATAAAAAAAAAATATTAATATTTATTTTAATATTATAATATATATAATTTTAATATTATTATATTATAATATTAATATATATATTATTATTTATTTTTTATTATCATAATATATAATATTATTGTTATACTATGATATTAATATATTAATATGTATTATTTTAAGAATAATATGTATTAATTATTAATATTATATATATAATTTTTTTCTCTAATTAAATGGATATATTTATAGTTGTGATGTAAATTTAATATGCATAGGAAATCGTTGATTTTCTATTGACATGATTTAAATGTATTTGAGAAACTTTGGATTAATGTATAATAGTTGAATTGTTGAAATTATTTTAGAATATGTTGAATTGAAAAGGTAAATGTTGGAATTAACAGTATTATGTTTTTATAGTGAGGTTAAGTGACTTTAAAATAATTTATTTTGCAAAGGAGATTTAGTTTTGAATTTTAAATGACTTTTAAACTGAAGAAACAATATTTATTTTAAAGCAATGTATTTTGCCTTGTGGAAATTAACTAGTTTATTTATCATTATTTAAGTGCAAGTAAGGAAATTAGATATTTAGTGATTAATTCTCTTTTACATGAAAAGATGTATTTTATTTAGTTTATTTAATGTGAAAAATTGTTGAATGATAAAGAAGAAATGGATTTAGTGAATCCAAAATAGAATTTAATTCTCATCTTCTTGCTCGTCTTGATTATGAACTGTTTTCATTTTCATTTGGGGGAAATCGAGTCACAGAGAACGATAAGTCTTCCAGATGGGGTTTTAGTATGAGGGTTGTTGTGTCATGTAGTCAACTTGTTTGTATCCCTTGGGTAGTGCATGGGAAGTTATCAGTTATTTACTCGGTTTCCATGAACGGGGATGTTTTGTGCCTCCTTGGATTAGGAGTGGATTATGTGAGTCGTGCCTCCTGGTAAGGAGTGGCTTCTTATCTTGTTACCTCCAGTATTTGGAGAGGGTTTTGACTTATGTCACCTCCTAAGAAAGGAGTGGTCGTGATATCTAGTTGTTTGCACTTTGTTACCCTTGGAGTTTGGATGGTGTGTGTGTTGTCGAGTAGAAGAGTGGCTTCCATTAGGGGCCAGAGCCCATAAGAGGTAAGATTGGGTAACCTTCAGAAGTAGTTTAAACAAGTGTTAACTAAAGTAATACTTAGAAGATTAGGACTGAATTCTCAATAATCAAGATAAGTTCTAGCCTCACTCATATTCGCAAGTGCTTGTTTAGACTTGGGATGGGTGGGAAGGCTTGGAATGGCAAGGTCATCTATCTTGTCCTTACGAAAGGTAGTTGATTCTGCATTAGTGAGTATGAGGGCTAGGGGATTGGTTGAGGCCACCAGGTTAGCCGAAGCCTATGAAGATCCGTATTGGGTAACTCATGACGATTTGTGTGATGACACTCTATCTAGGACAATAGTTGATATTTGATTCTGTGTGTATGGTTCTCGTAACATACTTGATCTGCTTTTTATTTGGAAGCAATGTGACCATGTTAGAGTTGTACTTGTATTGTACACGTGATTGGTTGTGTCAGTTTGGTTCAGTTATGTGTTAGCCTGTGTCTAGAGGTAGATGGTCTTGGCTAGGATTCCTTGTTACTATCTCCTAGCACAAGGGGTGGGCCTTTAGGTTCCACTTGGCTGGGTGGCGTGCACCTTAAGACGTTGGGTCTTCTCCTTGATCGTGTGGATGAGATTTCCAGTTGGAGAGCTCATGGGATCTAGTATCAATTCATGTTTTATTTATTTTAGTTGTTCTTGTGATTTATTAACCCCTCATTTGTTATCGAGGTGGAAAGTTGTAATTGTAACCTTATTTATTCGACTTGCCTCAATCGAGGAATGAGTGTTATAACCATATTTTTTATTGTTGGATAAATGAAATTGAAAGTTATCTCTTTGCTTGATGTAAATTATCTTAATTAGAATGTATGTGTGTTTATTTCTTAATTAAATAAATGGCATGGTTTAGATTCATGTTTTTTGTTGAGGTTCTTTATAACCTCTATCTCGTAACCTTAGAGGTTGTTGGCATTAGTTAGTGAACTTGCTTATTAATTGTACTTAAACAAAAAAAAAAAGTTTGTATAAGTAGATGTTTGCAACTTCCTCTAGGGTTGCGTGGCAGGGCATTACAATATTAATAAGAAAATGTTATTGATCATTACTTGTTTAAAATAAAAATTAATGGATACATTGTAACTAATTAGATTCATTCAAAATGGCCTACAATTTTATTTTACATTCTCATTAGTCAATTTTCAACTAGTAGATTTTTTATGTGGAGATGCACAGATTGATTTCTCCTATTTTTCAGAAAGGTTCGTAATCTCCCACCCATAGACAATGAGATATGAATTAACCTTGCGTTACTTCTTATTGAATAATTAACATGCTTTCCATTTCTTGAATCAATCAAATAATTGTAAATATTGTCGATTTTTCATATTTCACATTTCACTCCACACAAAAATGCTCCATGCTTCTTGCCCACTAAATAGCCTTTTGCAGTGAACCCCTATTAGTTGATTGTTGCATGCCTGTGCCTGCGACTACTAGTTATAATCCATTTTTCCAATATCTTCACTTATTTAATAAGCAAAGGGTTAAGCTAGTATTCACTCATTTTCAAATTTCAAGGTTGTTGATATGATGGTGCCCTTTTAGCAAGATATTTGAAGGCAACAATGTTAATATTCATCAAAAATACCTGGTAAGGGTTTGCCTATTAAAGAAATTGAAGTCAATAGTTGCTCATCATCTATACTAATTGGGAAGGGTTTGATTTTAAAGTCTTCAATATCTCTTAGTAGCTACCTGGTAAGGGTTTGTCTAGTGAAGAAATTGAAGTCGACAGTTGCTCATCATCTATGCTAATTGGAAAGGGTTTGATTTCAAAGTTTTCTTCTTTGCATGTAATACCTACACTTTATTTCTCAAGGTGGAATATCTCTTAGCAACTTTTAAATAGTGGGTTGGTGCAGTTTTAAATTTGTTATCCATTATAGAGTTTTGATCTTTCTAGAAAATTCAGTAATTGGGTTGGGGTTTCTTGGTTGCTATTGCATGTTTTTGTCTTTGTGTTTTGCCTCCCCTTCCATCGTCCAAGTCTATGTGGGTTACAAGGTTCTTGGGTCAGACTAGTTGCATTCCATCAAAAAATTCCATCATATGGGATATGATCTAAGAAATTATAGGGTGCCATTTCCTATTTTTCCATGGGAGTTACCTTTTTCAGGGTATCTCGAGAAAGACCAATTGGTACATGTTTTCAAGGTTGAATATCCTTTAGTACTAAAATGTGTTAGAACCATAATAAGTAATGAAGGCTTGCACCCCAAGGCTAAAAGGATAATCTTCTTGTCAAATTTGGTAGATCCATTTTTGTTTCGAACATTATGGCTATGCTCCAGGATCTCCAAAAATTATAGCAAATAGGGAGCAATGTGATTCAAGATGTGTTTTTACAAAACAATGCTTTTATTAGAAGCATTCAAAACTATGACTTATGCCTAGGTGATGGTTATGTGGGCAATATTTTTCCAAGACATTATTTGCACCACAAGGTTTTTTATGCTAACATCTATGATGCATTGAAATTATCCTTTCAATTCAATTCTTCAAGCTATTTGTATAGGGAACTCAACTACTATCATTTTGATCTTGGGAATGATATGTTGAGGAAATACAAAAACAAGTATCATGCAGTTTCATTCCTCATATCACATCAATGCCATCAAATTGTGCACATAAGGCCTCCTCATAATGGACCTCCTCTTGCTGCTTAAAATGGACTTCCTCCTGCTCCTTAGAATGGACCTCCTCTTGTACCTCCAAATGGTCCTCTTCATCAACCATTACTATCAGACATGAATGTAACTATAGCCTCTCAAACTTCTCCAATAAACCATCATGTGTAGATTGAACGACATGATGAACAATCCTCAATTGGTTGTTCCTAAAAATGAAGATTTAAAAACTAGAAAGTTTTTGTGTTTTTTGAGTAAAAATACATTTTGAAAATAGCATATGCATATTGTAAATAATTTACTAAATAGTTATATGCAAAATGTTTGCTAGAATAGATATTATACTAGTATATATGTCATTCAAAATGATGATGATATTTTGATATATAAGTTGTGTTAGAAAATACAGATGGAAATCATTTTCAAGTTTGTAACTTTCCACTGTTATCTCAATATGTAACCTTTCTTATTATATATAATATATTAAGTCTGCTTAAAGTCTTTTGATTAGAAAAATAAAATTTATATTTATATTTTTAGTATGTAATCTCATCTTACCATAAATAAACTATAATCTTCAACTTGAAATTAACATCCAATGAACATTTGAGTTCATCTATCCAAAATAAAATAATTAAGGAAAGTGCGATATCCTTCACTATCCTTCACTAGAGAGTTTAAATTTATACTAAATAATGAGAAAAGAAATTGCACGTAAATTATTGTTTGTTGGTATACTTGATGATGAAACTAAATTTCCAAGATTCTAAGCATACTTTTCAATCCATTACATATACATGTTAATCCTTAGAAACTTCCTAATGTTGTAATCATAAATGGGAAATAGAATGGATGATGGTAAGGAATTTATGATATTTTAAATTTTTTTACTAATTATGTGAGGCATAGTGATGGTGGAAGAACTAGGCATAGACATATAATAGATGAGGATTTGTTTGGTTGTTTTTATTGCTTCTTTGGAATCTTAGGTACCTTGGATTTTAGTGTGATCTAAATCATTTTGTTCTTTTTGTTAATCTAATAACAAATTATTTGTGCTACAATATATAATAATTTTAATCAATATTGGATATCTATTTTAAAATAAACAAATTAATATTTTACATTTTTATATTCTACTTATTGATAAATGTTACTTTTATTTTTAAACATTATATTGTCAAAATAATTAAAATTTTGTTTATATATGACACATGTGACTATGATGTTTAATAAACTATTAAATCAATACCAAAAAAAATCTATATATTTTCATTTTTATAATATCATTAATGGGTGATATTATCACAAAAATAAGTCAAACTTCATCAAGGAATAAGGAAAAAAATATTACTCCTACTAAACATATAGTAATATTTTTTAGTTTTTCTCTCAAGATAGTTTATTAAGATGAAAATCACCTTTTATAAATAATGGTGTTTTATACGAAAGAAGCTTATAAGTTTTTTCAAAACATGAAACTCATAAAAATGCTAATATATATGATAAAAAATAATTTTGGTGGGTTTAAATTGTATAATGTGTCATGTGTTTTTTTCTTATATTATTATTTTTTTTCAACTACTAGTTTAGGGCTTAAATGTTTTTTTATTTTAAATCTATCAAACTATAGAATAATGTAGTTGTCATTTTGTTTGTAATTGATGACTACTATTTTTAACTAGGATATTAAATGGAAAATATCAAATCTTTGTAAAAAAATATCTTAGTTCACTTACAAGGATAGTAATTGAGCATGGGATAGCTGATTATATCATTTAAAATTAAGAAAAAATATGACATATAGACAACTAAATAATGAACTCAAGGAGTATCTAATCAACTAAAAAATGTGCCTAATTAAACCACATGTCTATTATTTCATCAAGTATAGATAAATAAAAATTATTTATCTATGTTAACATGAGCAATATCATTTTGTGCGACAACCCCTATGGGGCCTTCTCAGTTAAATATGCTTAGAACCTTTTGGTTGGTGCCCTAGTTGTGGATAAGAATTTTAGTTGGTCCAATATATGGAATTCTAACTAATTCCAAAAGTCAATTGTTTTTGGTGGGCCGCTTTACATGGTAGAATCCTAACCATTGATGTACTTAATAAAAAGGGATTCCAATTTGTGAACATATGTATTCTTTGTCTTTCTATTAAAGAATCTATTAATCATTTGCTTGTTCATTGTCCCTTTTCTTGGGAAGTCTATTCCTTGACCCTACAAAATATCCTTTCAAATTGGGTGTTTCTTAGTGACCTAAAGGACCTTGTGAATCAGTGCAGTTTCTATATTTTTTCTCATCTTATAATCAAGGAGCTTTAGAAACATGTTCCTCCATTGGTTTGTTGGAACCTATGGAAGGAACAAAATAATAGAATCTTTAGGGAAAAGTAGAGAAGCAGTGGTGAGGTATTATTTGGTATGAAGCAACAATTGGTTGAGAATTTGAACTCGAAAACTTTCAGCTTCTCAAAAACTATGCCTAATTGACATCATAATTAACTAGTTGTGGGGCTTAACCTAGACCTGACTAAGATCAACCGAGACAATATCTTAAGGACAAAATTGAATCACTAGAGGCCCCCCTCAAGGGAATGGGTTAAATTCAATTTTGATGGATATTCTAAAGGAAATCTTGGAATGGTTGCGGCTGGTAGTCTGATTAGAGACCACTATGGGATGTGTATAGATTCCTATGCAGAATGATACCAACATTAAGACAGAAGTAGTGGCTTCCTAGAGAGGTATTAAGAGGCTAAAATATCTAGGATTTGGTAGAGTCATTATTGAAGGAGATTCTAAACTGATTGTGGATTTCCTTAATGTCTAATTGAGCCCCCTAGGAATATCAATAGCCTAATTTAGGATTCAAGACATGTTCTCTCTTCTATGGTGGGTGTCTTTGTATCCCATATCTATAGAGAAGAAAACAATTCTTCTAATCCAATCTCCAACATGGGGATCTCCTTCCCCAATGGAACTTCTAGGGATTTGGGAATATCTCAACTCATATTAAGGAATGGTTGGCTAAGGATTAGATGGATTTGGCTTCTTATAATCTTTAATAATGATGTTGTTTGTCTTGATTTATGATGGTTTTTTTTCTATGTGGATTGGGTTGATGATCTCCCACTCCATTTTGAATTTGAATTTTAAATGCAATGTTTATTGGATGATGTGTCATAAAAGATAGGGCTGTCCCTTTGTGAATTTGAATTTAAATCTCAACATCTACTAGATGATGTGTTTAAATAGACTAGGCTCTTCTTAGAGAGTGAAGAGTACCAAATGTGGTGGTGAGGTGGAGAACCACATGGATTTGGTGATGTAGCTTGTTTTTTACCTTGCATGCTTACTTGGGCCCAACTCGGTGTGTGAGGTGTAATAATTGTGATGGGGAGGCTGAGTACTATGTGGGAAGGATGATGTCAACCTTGGATTGTTTCGTCACCTCATGCACTTTTATGGCTTGGCATAGTCCTCATCATTATTTTACACTGATGGGGGATTTTATTGGAATGTATCCCATCCCTTAGGATTTCTATCTATTATGAAAAGGTAAGTCCTTTAAGGTTTTTATGCTTTTAATTATTTTCCCCTCAATGTGGAATATTATTTCAATGTTGTGATTTATAAGGGAAGCCTTAGTGACGTGATTGTAGATCACATCTCCACTGAAGCTAAGGATTTGAGATTAATTTTTGTCATGAAAGATAAGCCCTGCGTCTCCTCTTCATTCTACCCTTACTTATTTCCTAAGTCTCATTCATTCAGACACCCTTTCAATCAGATTTTGGGATGCAATTATATATTTTTATCCATCATTATTTTTTTGGGGCTATTCTCACATAGTTTGTGGGTTCTCGAAGAGGATTGGTAGAATTTGGTGGAAATTTAAACACTATCTAAATTTTAACTATTTTACTAGATTCTTCTAGATGTTGTGTGATGATAGTGTTCTGCTAGCGGAGGTTTGGTCAGCTACTTTTGCAAAAAATTGTGGTAACAACTATAATATTTTTTTACTTGCTAACTTTTTACCCACTAATGTGATGGTTGTGAAGGTTAAAAATTATTTCATCTACCTTTGCCATTGTAATTCCATGGGGGTCCTAGGAAAATATCAGATCTGTTATCCTATGTTCCTTTGCAAAAAAATGTCAAGCTCTGGAAGCTCATTGAAGAAGTCGATATGATGCCATTCTTTCTTTATGGTGATGCAAGGGTATATCAATGATATAACTATGAAGATCTAAAACTCTTGGAGAGAGGATAGAGTTAAAATTGGCAACATTAGGTTTGAAGTGTCTCCCAAGATGATTGCAGCTGACATGACTAGTCTTCAGTATAGTGGCCAAAGGGTGTGGCCCAAAATAAGCAATGAAAATTGCAAGAGGCTTATGGAAAAATTTCTTGAAGGTGATGAAAATATTGAGAGATGCCAAAATGGCTATGACAAGGAGCACCTCTCGGCCCCTTATGGGGTTAGTGTACACATCATGAATTATTTCACCCTAGAAGGGCGTTACACCATTGTTCATGGGTACCATTTTCACTTTCTCTGTCACATTCGTAGGAATGAAAAAATGAATATACCTTTTTTTTTTTTTTTTTGTCTCACAAATAATGCAAGGCTAAGGGAGCCTCGACCCCACTCCACCAGGGTACTATCTAGTGTCTTTATAACTATGCTTCTACAATTAACCCCTATTGAGACCTTTTGGTGGTATCCCTACTAGTAATGTTTCCCCCTGTCTCAAGTATACCCCCTCCCTTTCCCATCTCAATCTAATTCCTTTGGTGTGGGTACTTCCTCTTTGATACCTCCATCTAAGAAACCCCCTATTGTTCCCTTGAATTTGAAACAACCCTTTATTAAAGGCCTTATTACCAAATGAAACACTATTACTTAGAATTTGAAAGGAAATGAGGCTATTTTTATCTCATCGTGTAACCTCTATAGCATTAAAAGGATTTTTTTTAATAATTTTTAACCTAAAACTACCAAAAAAGTCACTATTGATATTAGAGACGGGTAGGAGCAAGGAAAATTGGAATATTCTAGAAGTGGGAAGGGTGAGAGAAGGTTGGAAAGGCTCATGGGTCATTCTACCAAAGCTAAGAAACTTTTCTTGAAAGAGCTTGGGGATAACCCTAAATATGAAGCTCCCCCTACCATTAATCTGAGTAAAAGGAAGTTGTTGGTGATTTTGGGAGAAGACCTTGGTGGTACTTGTAAAATCCATGACCATTTTGTCAAAATTTTGAGTCTCCTGAGGGCTAGGGTTCACTTTTCATGCACCAAGGTTTTGTCTTAGGGTATAAAACCCCTCAAATATTCAATATTTTCTTAAACCCTCCTTAAACCCTAATTATTTTGTGTCTTGTGATTTTTGTTCTATCCGCTCGTTGACTCCCTGTGACTAGTTCCCACTCATCTAAGCTATAACTTATGTCTTTGAAGTCATGGATATGATTGAGCCCTTCACCTTATGTTTACCGACTCAAAAAATATTCAACAACTATAATATTTCCTAAGTCATTGGATTCCATGTTTTTCTAACTTAAGTCATGGGGTTCTAAAGTTTCATAACCTCCCGACTTAGAAACTTTGAGGTTCTCCTTATTATCAGCAAGTTGTGGGCCTAAACTATTTCTCATCCCCCTAAGTCCTTTCACCTAAGGTGACCCCCTTTTAATTCATGACTTATACACATGTGTTTACTAACTCTTTAAGTGTGCAAGTGGGCCCTTGATCGAACAAAGGATGATAAATTGAAATTGTTGAATGCATCTCAATCATCCCCACTAGCCGTGCAGGAATAATTTTTTTTTTTTTGAAAAGTGATGAGGTGAGCGAGCTTCTGTCATGTGGCATGTACGTGGCATGGTTCCCACAACCTTCAACTCTAGCCATGGTGGTGGGCCCTTGAATTGAAGGTCCCTAGTTGGTGACATGGTTGTATCTTGACTGCTCCCTGCTCGATCTTAACATTCATTAAAATATTTCATCAGGGTGAGTGGGATGGTGACACATGTCTCTGGTGGGACCTAGGTGGGAGGATAGATGATGCAGTAGATGTTGAGGTGTATACAAGTGGTGATTCCCGATTGCGCAACAGATTGACTCACATCATTGGTGTGAGTCGTGTGATGTTGATGATGGTGGTGATCGAGTGGACAAAATTTAAAGTGTTTGAAATATGATGGTCGAGTTTTAAATTTATGGACATTGAGCAATAGGCATTAGATCTTGGCATGGGTAGGAAAAATTGACGACCACAATTCAAAGTGTGATTTCCCAACAGTTAGTTGCCCCTATTCGCAAGTATTGACTACACAGTGATGCTGTGTTTGTTTCTCAGCTACCAAATTGAATCCAAATGTCTTTAGATCACATTCTTGTGCTTCTTCCAAGGCTAAAGTGATTGTTGAGTAGTTCCATTATTTATTGAACTGTTGCAATGATTGTATTCCTTGTCAGGGTATGTTCTTCATGTTCTGATTACAAATTTCTTGGGAGTTCCATACCTATTTTTAGAATGTCATCAATACCAAAGTGTGCTCAAGATTTCAAGGGAATTCATGTCTAGTTGTTGCATCATATTGGGGGGAAATTATCTATGGATTGTAGTTTGATCTGGGTGCTTGGGTCTAAAACCCTAGTTTGGTTAGGGTTAGCAATATCAAATTCAAATATGAGTTATGTCTGCACTATAAAGGCAAATTTTGTTCATTTTTTGGGTTCCATTCTCTCTAAATTTTTGTAAGTTTTTGGTCTTAGTCTGTATAGTGTTTCTGTACTACACATAGAAAGGAAATGTTGTAATGTTTTCTCTATAATAACAATAGATGACCCAAATGTTCATTGCATTCTACTCTTAAATATTGTATCAGCTCTATCACCCTCTCTGATTTTGTACTCACTATCTTTGAATCAATATAATCAAGGATTTTTTTAGTTTTCAATCACATTTTCTAATCTTGAATGTTTGATTTTTTATTTTTTGTTGAAGGAGAATATTAATTTCTTTCAAGTCATATGTTAAGGTAGTGATGATGCAATAAGAATTTCAAAGAAGTTTGATAGTTTTGTTATTTTGTTGGTTTCTTGTTGTAAGGTAGAAAGTTTATAAGAAGCTAGGGTGGGTCTATTGTAGGAGTATAACTTCATTTTTGGACTTTGTGTGGATAAGGCACTGGTCAGTCTATGTTCATAAGCCTAAGTTTGAGGTGGATCCAATTTCAATTCAAAAGAAAACCTTTTAATTTCTTGTATTTTATTTTATGTTTATTTCCATAATACCATAAGATATTGAAGACGAGGGAGAGTTGTGTAGATGATTTATCCCATTGAAGAATTTCCACCATTGTAGTAAGATGATCTACCTTAATATATAGGAATACCCACCTTGGTCCTGTAGAGCCTAAAGTGCAAATGAGAGGCTTGCCAATCAGTCATCTCCTATTCGTTGGCGACTCACCTAGGCTCTCTGAGTATAAGGAGTAGCTACCCTTTAGGAGATGCTATATCATCAGTTATCAACACCAACAGACCTCTCAAAAGACTCTAATAGTAGTGAACAGGATGAAGAAATGGTTGGTGATGACCAGTTGGTGGTCAAAGACTCGAAGGATGAGGAAGAGGAAGGGTTCCAGAATATTGAACTTGATGTCAAGGAAGTGACAAGGGAAGTCACAAAGGGGATGGATGAACACCATATGGAGGAAAAGGTTGAGGAGATGCAGGATAATAATATTTCCCTTGATTTCTATGTTACTCAAGTTTGTAAACTACAACATAATGTGGATAAGATGGAAAAGGCCTTCAATAAATTAATAGAAATCACCTTAGGAATTATGAAAAATACTATCTTTGGCATGGTGAGTGGGGAAACTAAGGATAGGAAAGTCCATCAAAAGATGAAAGCCTCTCAGGTTGTTGAGGAGCAATTGGATGAAGGAGTGACTAAATCTTGTAATGTAGAAAAATGTATCATTTTTTCACGCTCATTTGGGCCTTTTCCTATGGATTTTGGCCTGATTTTGCCTAAATTTAATGTTGTAATGTGTCCAACACATTCACATTAGGCCTTGAACACTTGAAAATCAATAAAGACCTAATGGTGTCTTACAAAGATGTTGTGAAGTGTAGTACTACATTTTTCTACTTTTCTAGGAACTTTCCATCATAATTCACCTAAACAACCTCTTTTTACCCCTTACCAAGTCCTATTTCAAACTGTTGTAAAGATTTTTAACAAACTCTCATACTTTCCTAGGCTTGTCATCAAACAATTGACCCTTCTTATGATAAAATGATCCTTTAATGCACTTATAGGTCCTACTTAAGTGTGTTTTGGAAGACAATCCCATTAAACAACATTAATTACATTCTAATTCCTAACATCCACTTAAAATTTCTCAGGTGGACTAAGTCACCACCTTGGGTGACTTAGTCCCATGTGGCATAAAAATCAAATTTAATCCAAATTTCTAGTGAGATATTATCTTCTAAACCCTAAGGTTGGCCTGTGATGTATTATTTTTGGGAAATTAGGGCACAACATATATAACTAAAGGTTTTTTCCTTTATTCCCCCCCATCTTCATAAGTATTCAGGCAATCTATCTTTTCAACAAAGCATCAAGAATTCAAGCACTCTAAGCACTTCAAGCATCATCCATTGGAGTTGAATACATGCATGTCTTCAAAATTCTTCAACAAGGTTTTGGTGATTTTTTGCATTTTCATGTTGTTCAATCATCTCTCCATTTTCATTTTGTTTCATTATCTAAGGTTTGATTACCAAAATGGGGTTTGACTAAGGAAAACCCCTATTCTCTAGCCCTAATTCTTTCCCCCTCTTTGCATGTGTGTTTTGTAGACTTTGTATGTAGATTATTCAAAGACTAAGGTGCTCAAAGGTGTCATCTTTCCATCCAAATCATTCCAAGTCAAAAAATTCTAAAAGGATCTTGAATACAACTTGTAGGTCAACATCTGAAGATTTGGATGTAGACTTACGTCAAAAAATAGAAGTATCGATTGATAGCTATAGATTCCAATCTCAAGATTCCTCAAAGCTAAAAGTGAACTAAGTCACCATCAATGGCGAATTAGTCCCACTGCTAGGCCCGAAAAGTGATCTCTGCAAATCTGGACACCCATTTCCTTGAAACCTGTTTCGACAAAGTTTCCCTGAACCAAGACTAAGTTGCCCAGCTTGGCGTAAGTGTCCTAGTGACCTTCAAAAACAAATTCTAGTATATTCTAGAGCTCCTCTCCATCAACCTTCAGTTTCTAGGTGCACCACTTCTGCCTCTTTAAGTTCTATTACAGTTTACATGTATTCTAGGTCATTCTTAGGTCATTTTACATAGTCTTTTCAATACTTTTACATTTCATTAGTTTGGAATTCATTAGATAGCTTCATTTCATTAGATTATAGGAATTAGATACATTCTAAACCACACACACATCACACATTAAACCCCTAATCTTGAACGAACCCCTAGGTTTTAGAGTGGAAAGAACTCTCTCCTTCTAGGTGAAAACCCTAGAAGTGCTAGGGAACCCACTTTCCCTCAAAATATATAGTTCATTTTGGTGAACCCGTCTTAAGAACACTTTTTGACTTATGATTTTACATTTGCATCCTAGGAAAATCTTGCATTAACATTTCATTAGGGTTTTGCATTGTTTTGTATTCTAGGGTTTTAAAAATTGCATTAGTAAACAACTCATTTAGCTTACATTTTCATTTTGTATCTATATTTGAAAAGCCTAAAAATCATAAAAACCATTCAAAACTTCTAAAAATTGCTAAATAAATCACTGTTGGGACTAATTCACCACCCTGGGCGGCTTAGTCCACTTGCACAATTTGCACTATAATTTATGGAATTTTCAAAGCATTTTCTAACTTTTTTTTTTGCATTTCTATGTTGTTTTCTAAAATTTTAGTTTATCTGCATTTTAGTGTACTTTGTTTGCATTGCATTTTCCTTCACCCTGCATTTAGAAAACTTTGCATGAGTGTTTTGTGTCCTATTGTCGATACCTTAATGAGAAGAAGTTCAAGACTCATGGCATCTCATGACAACACACTTGTTGTAGATCTTGGGTTATCTTGAGCTTCCACTCCTAGTATTGATAATAGTACACTAGGCCTAGAAACTACCCTTAGTAACTCTACATTTAGGAAGTATGCCTACTGAACAAAAACTTGATGATATCCCATAAGAAATGATTATTCACCTTCATGAGGACCTAGCCCACTTGCAACATCAAGTGAGCCTTGAAACCATTTCCACTACTTCCATTCCCACTATAGACAACATCCATCGCATGATTGATAGTGATGAAGGCCTAGATGTTGTGAAGAAAATAGTTGAGAAATATCAAACACATTGTTCCTTCCACCTCTAGTGTCTCTCCAATAATAAACATTATGGTAAGCCAAGGAGGACCTCAAACTCCTCTTCCCTCCACAATAGCCTCCATACCTACCTATGCTTCACCTAATGTCACAACCACAATGCAAAAATTTAGAAATGTGATTCCTTCCCTTGGTATTCCTACTAGTATTCTTACCTCCTATGTTGTATCACATTCTTTATCCTCTTCCACCATACCATCCATTAGCATTCCATTCACTTTCCCTACAACTATATTCACTCCATCACCACTTTCTCTTCCACTGAATACCACTTACACTGATCCTCTTATAACACAACTCTTCCACATCGTGTCATCCATGCAACAAAAAATTTCTACCATCAACCAAAACTAGAATGGCCCATCCACATACTATGTTCATAGTAGTCACTTGTCCTTAGAAATATTGTGAACCCTAATGCCACAAGGAATATAAATACATATATTTGAGAAATATGGAGGGAAGGGTGATCCTTCTAATCATGTTAATGCTTACACTACTTTGTGTAGTGATTTTTCTCTTGATGATAAATTGTTAGCTAAACTGTTTCCTAGAACTTTAAAAGACACTACCTTGGAATGGTTCTCATATTTACCAAAAAATTCAATTCCTTAATTCAATGTACTTTTTGATTACTTTATTGATCATTTCCAAGTGCACATGACTCCAAAAAATACTTTGGCTGATTTGATGCGCTATAAGAAAAACAATGATGAAAAGATAACTAATTTTACCTCACACTATCAATCACTTTATTCCCAAATCGATGTCAAGATCCTTGACCCACATCTTCAAAATATTTTTTTAGAAAATTTGCTGAGACACCTTTAAGACAAGCTCACCATGATGAAGTTACCTTCTTTCATGCACTTATGCATAGCCCTTTGCGATTATCACAATTTGATTAGTAGTTGAGAGACACACTCCACTTCTAGTCGACTTGAGAAATATGAAAATGCTAAAAAAAACAATTCTCAACCATTTAGAAAGAAAAACAAAGGGTTCTTACAATTTAAATCTCCTCAACCATCCCCTCCACCCATAAATAACCAAGTTGAATTTGTTAATACCACGGTGCCCTTCAATTATGGAGATCCAAAAAGACATTTCACACCTCTACCTAACACCCTCTATAATACAATGTCTCAACTTCTACAACAAGAAATGATTACCTTACCCATTGTCCATGCACTCGATCCTAGAAAGCCTTTACCTCTGAACTTCAACTCCAGAGCTTATTTCCATTTTCATAGACAAAATAGACATGACATAGAGCAATGCAAGTGTCTTAAGCATATTGTTCAAGGCCTCATTAATTCTGGCCATCCATCTGTTGCTAGTGTTAATGATCAAGGCAATAAGTCTATTGCCCCTCCTAATCAAAATCTATAAATTTTCACTAATCCGATGCCTAAACATAATATTTAATTTTTCAAAGCTAGTGAACCTCCATATAATGATGTTATGAATGTTGATACAAATGATGAACATTCTAATCTCCTTACACATGTGACCCATGCCAAGCTTATGGAGGAAATGGTAGGCGTAATACACATTATCCCTCATAAGGGATAACCTAAAACATATCTTTATATTACCTTTTCTTCTCAAGACATACTTAAAAATCTCCTCGATGGTCCTCTTTACATAATTCATCATATCTATGATAAGCCCGCTAATGGGATATTAATAGATCCTACTTGTGGAGAGAATGTGATCACAAAAGAATTTTTGGTATTGCATGATCTTTATCAAGATGATTATGATAAACCTACGATCAAATTGATTTCCCTCCCATTACAAATAGGCCCTAAAACATTATATGTTACATTCTCTACCATCTTGTAGTCAGACCAATTTCGTTTACGGCTAGGCCATCCATGGCTTCGCTCAATTAAAGCGGTCCCTTCGATTCTTCACAAGTGCTTAAAGTTTCCCTTTGATAATGATATATTCACTATCCACCATAGTGGTTATAATCCCTTATCTTCCAAAGGAAAATTTTCTTTAAAATCCTTTTGGCCTGAGCCCATGGAACCCATCACGCCTAGAAGAGATTTCTTTTTCATTGCTTATCAAAAATTTAAAGCAAAAATAATTATGGAGTTATCTCTTCACAACATGTCTCAATCCATTTTTGAAACTCCCATCCTTGATGAGACCATGCTTCAACCAGAACAAGACCAAACTCAACCAACACCTAAAACTTCATCTACATCCTCTAAGCAACCTAGAGATTATGAAAGTAACTCCATCTAGCCTCCTCACAGAAAACAAGTTTATAAAGCCAAGGAGAAAGTGGCTGGCCAACCTCCCATGGTTCCATCCGTTCCTCCCCCTAGGAATGAAAAGAAACCTATGGTTGATCAATCCAATTCTTCATAGACACAACTTAATAATAGAATAAAAATAAATAGAGGAGCTAGGGAGCGTAGGTGTCGATGTCATGCCCTTGCTCCTAGGTTACATGAAGACGAAATACAGAAAATCATAATCCACACCTGACAGAAGAAATGTGTGATGATCCTCCTTCCCAACCACCACAACATGATTCTACACCTCCACCTCCATGAGAGTTACATACTTTAACCAACATCATCATCTGTCCTCCTATTGTCATTAATTTGGATGATGATGATGAGGAAATTACTAAAATATATGAAGAGGTTCATAACAATTTGAATACATTGTTTTCTTCTTCCATGAGTTTGCATGAAAACTCTCCTAGGACAAGAATTGATCTTGATGCTAGTTCTGCAATTGTTGTTGTCCCTCTAGCCAGTTTCCCACTCGCATTTTACACTAAACAAGATTGGGAGGTAGATGACTTGTTACATGGTTGACTTGCATTTACCTTACTAGTCTTTTCCTTTTTCTTTGGTGTGTTTTCTTATGCGTAATGTGTTTCGTGTATTGTTATGTTTAATGTTCTCTCTCTTTGTGTCATTCCTCTATTTGTACCTTCATTATTCTATATGTCATGAATTTATTTTGCTTGTTTTCTTTTCACTTTGGCTTTCACCTCCCTTTTGGGGGATGATGCAATTCATTGAGATAGCAATGTCCCTTTCATGCAAAACCCAAAAGAATTTTTTTTTCTTTTTCTTTTTTCCTTCCTTTTGGGGATGATGCAAGGCATTGAGACAACAATGTCCCTTTCCTGTTGACCCAAAAAGCTCCTTTTTCTTTTTATTTTTATTTTTGCCTTCCTTTTGGGGATGATGCAAGGCATTGAGACATCAATGTCCCTTTCATGTTTACCAAAAAGGCTTCTTTTCTTTTTATTTTTATTTCGCCTTCATTTTGGAGATGATGCAAGGAATTGAGACATCAATGTCCCTTTCATGTTGACCCAAAAGGCCCCTAAATTATTTTTCTTTTTCTTTCGTCTTCCTTTTGGGGATGATGCAAGGCATTGAGACAAAAATGTCCCCTTCATGTTGACCCAAAAGGATCTTTTTCTCTTTGTCCTTTTTTTGTTGGCTTTTGTTGTCCTTTTGGGGATGATTCAAAGCATTGAGACACCTTATGTCTCTTCCATGTTGACCCAAAATGACTCTTTTATTTATTTATTTTTGTTGCTAGCTTATCAGCGCTCCCCTTGAGATTTGTGACATGGACTAACCACCTCCCGTGGATTTGTTAACTCTGACATTGTATCGGGCATTAACAAGTCGATCTTTTGGTGCAACAATAATGTGGGGCCAACAATTGGTATTAGAACCAAAGGTGCTAGTTTTGAATCCCCTCGGGTAACACTGAGGGGGAGATTGTTGGTATCTTTTCAGTGCTCCCCTCGGGATTTGTGACATGGACTAACCACCTCCCATGGATCCATTAACTTTGACGGTTGTATCGAGCATTAACAGGTCAATCTTTTGGTGCAATGACAATCGTGGGGCCAACATTTTTTGCTTTCTTTGTGTCATTCTTCTAGTTCTATGTATTTTGGGGGATGATGATAGTTCAAAGCTCTATAAACATTGCATCAACAAACATACTAACCCCAAATCCATAGATCTCTTATGTTTTTGGTGTTTTTCATTTTGGGGGCAACCCCCTTTCTCTTTTTTTTCCTTCGCATGATGCAGCCTTACTCGAAAACATATCATTTGGTGTAGGGCTTTCCAAGTTGGCTCTCATGTCATTTTTCTTTATATTTTCACCTTTTTATTTTGTTGCTTTAAAGTAATTTGTCACAGAACAATGTGTAACAATTCCTTTAAAGTGGGGGCATACATTGGCATTATTTATTTTTTGCATTTTTCCTTGGTTCTCAATGCAGCCTTATTACTTCATACGATGTGTTTGTCTCTTTGTGGGTGAAATTGGGTGCAATGTCCTTCATGAAATTGATCTATCTTAGCATATTACATTCTTCTTAGTGGCCCGATGTGACACACTACATCCCCTAAGTTGTGAATCTTCTATTCTCTGATTGGTCCTCTCTTTGAGACATTAGACACAATTTCCCCTAAGTTAAATACCTCGCATGAACTAAGCAAGAATCCTTTGAACATCCTTTTTGCATTTTGCATATATGGCCACCTTGCATAATACAACTTGCATGCCTATGATACAATCTTGTATTTGTTCATGGGTTCCAAGCATATGAAGCTTTTCTTGTCTCATGAAGCTTGAAACATTTTCTTTTGTGGCACCTTATTAAAGTTATCAGGAGATGTAAATTTGGTATGGTTAAGAGGGAAGCACAATGAGTGGCACAAATTTCCCCATAGCCACATAAATGTGTGTGAGTGCATACCAGCCATGAGTGTATATTTCTCACCTTTTTTGGCCTTTTCACCTGGTGGAAAGCTTGAAGTTTCATCACCTTAGAGTGAGTACACATATTTTTGGACAAACAACCTAGATCTAATCCACAACTAGATGGAAAAATGGTTGAAGCTTGATCTAAAATTACCTTTTCTTTTCATTCCTTCACATCACTTTCTTGTGTGATCTTTTACGCTAATGTTTGGTTTTCCATGGGATCTTGATCTCAGGGGCTTGATAATCCCTCTTGATTATTGTCATCTCATCTTACTAACATGGTTACATATGGATCCCTCTTGATATGCATGTCTTGGATACTTTAGTGTGATTTTGAAGCAAGTTCATCCTCTCAATAAAGTGGGGGCTAAATGTAACTTAGAAAAATGTATCCTTTTTTATGCTCATTTGGGCCTTTTCCTATGGATTTTGGCTTGATTTTGCCTAGATTTAATGCTATAATATGGCTAACACATTCACATTAGGCAGTGAATGCTTGAAAATCAATAAAGACCTAATGGTGTCTTACAAAGGTATTGTGAAGTGTTGTAATACATTTTCCCACCTTTCTAGGACCTTTCCATCATAATTCACCTAAACAACCTCTTTTTACCCCTTACCAAGTCCTATTTCAAAGTGTTGTAAAGAGTTGTAACAAACTCTCACACTTTCCTAGGCTTGTCATCAAAAAATTGACCCTTTCTTATGATAAAATGACCCCTTGATGCACTTATAGGTCCTATTTAAGTGTGTTTCAGAAGATAATCCCATTAAACAACATTAATTACATTCTAATTCCTGAAATCCACTTAAAATTACCCGTGTACTAAGTCACCACCTTGGGCAACTTAGTCCCATGTGGCATAAAAATCAAATTTAATCCAAATTGCTAGCGGGATATTGTCTTCTAAACCCTAAGGTAGGCCTGTGATGTATTATTTTTGGGAAATTAGGGCACAACATGTATAAATAAAGGGTTTTTCCTTCATTCCCCCTTCTTCATAAGAAATCAAGTAATCTATCTTCTCAAGCAAGCATCAAGCATTCAAGCACTCTAAGCACTTCAAGCAACATCCATTGGAGCTGAATACTTGCATATCTTCAGACTTCCTCAACAAGGGTTTGGTGATTTGTTGAATTTGCATGTTGTTCAATCATATCTCCCTTTTCATTTCATTTCATTATCTAGGGTTTGACTACCAAAATGGGGTTTGACTAAGGTAAACCCCTATTCTCTAACCCTAACCCTTTTCCACTCTTTGCATGTGTGTTTTGTAGACTTTGTATGCATATTAGTCAAAGAGTAAGGTGGTAAAAGGTATCATATTTCCATCCACATCATTCCAAGTCAACAAACCCTAAAAGGAGCTTGAAGACAAGTTGCAGGTCAACATCTAAAGATTTGGATATGAATTTCTATCAGAAATAGAAGTACAAGTTGATAGCTACAGATTCCAATCTCGAGATTCCTGAAAGCTACAAGTGGACTAAGTTGCCATCATTGGTGAATTAGTCCCATTGCCATGCCTGAAAAATGATCTCTACAGATCTAGACATCCATTTCCTCGAAACCTGTTTTGACAAAGTTTCCTTGAAGTAGGACTAAGTCACCCAACTTGGCGTAAGTGTCCCAGTGGCCTTCAACATCAGATTCTAGAAGATTCCAGAGCTCCTCTCCATCAACCTTCAGCTTCTAGGTGCACCACTTCTACCTCTTTAAGTTTTTTTATAGTTTGCATGCATTCTACATCATTCTTAGGTTATTTTACATAGTCTTTTCAATACTTTTACATTTCATTAGTTTGGAATTCATTAGATAGCTTCATTTCATTATATTACAACACTTAGACACATTCTGAACTACACACACATCACACATTAAACCCCTTATCTTGAATGAACCCCCTAGGTTTTAGAGCGGAAATAACTCTCTCCTTCTAGGTGAAAACCCTAGAAGTGTTAGGGAACCCACTTTCCCTCAAAATCTACGGTTCATACCTATGGAATAGTACAATGAGGCAATAGAACAGTTGGAGCAAGAATGGAACCTTATCTTCTATCTAAAAGAGTAATTGGGATCTTTTAGGTCTATTTTTTTTAGGGTTTTGATCTATGTTCTTATTGGGCTTGTGTGCCCCTTGATCATTTAGACTTGATTATGTCTTTATGACTATTGTTTTTTGCTAGTTCATATTTTCTATTGTTTTTGGTTGTTAGGTGTTGGTCAGGTGCTATAGGGTGCTGGTTGGTTTTATACCCCTACTATTTTGTTGTGTTTTTTTTGCTAGCCTATAGTCCTTGTTCCACTTTTTGGTTGGGTTCAAAGGCCCTTTCCGTTACTTCTGTTACTAAAGACATGAGAAATATATCCTTTCGATTTCCTCAAAATTTCCATTCCCATCTAGATGGTAGGCATAATATGTATAGAATATTTAAATATATTATTTGTTATTGTAATCTTGATTATACAAAAACTCATCTAGTATAAAAGGGAGAGAAGGGTATGTGCAGGATCATGATGGGCCAAAAAGTGGCGATATGTAAGCCAAATGATGGTCCATGTGGCTGACGAATTTTTTTTAACCCAAAATTGATGGAACGAAAAGGGTTTTTAGAGGAGATTCTCACCTTTCCACCAATATTAATCATGATTTAATTTGAATTTAATAAATAATTATTATTCATTTTCTATTAGAATTATGAATAAAGTCCTAATTGATTGGCTGATTGAAAAACATCTATAATTTTCAAATGGTATCACATTTTTTGAATCCGAAAAATGTGTCACATTCTATGCTTTGCATACTATAGGATTAAAAAAGAAAAAAATGAATTTCATGAATTTTTGACCAAGTTAAGGTGGTTAGACAAACGAGCTTTTATATTTTTTAAAAGTTGTAATAAAATATTCATAATTAATTATTTAGTTGGAAAAAAATTATAAAAAAATATGCATCACATCGGGACATGAGTCCTCTACTTATATCTTAAATATTATAAAAAAATAATTATCATTCTATTATGGTTAGGGTGGTCAGACAGGCACCTACTTCTTATTTTTACCTTGAAATTTAAATACTACTAAATTGAAATTTCAAATTTTCACCAAATAGATTTTAAAAAATAAAATAAAGGTCTAGTGGTTTAGAAACTGCATTCAATTTTCTATAGATTCTATTTTAACATTTTTTTGAAATAATATAGATAACTTATTCAAATTTTTATGTCAAGTTCTCTAAATCTGATTTTTTGTCTTTTTATTGCCACTTAAGGGCATCTTTTTCCATGATGATCCTGCACATACCCAGAATATTGCCTTAGATGTTCCAATTTTTTCTTGAATATTTTTTTAGTTGTAACAAATAAGTTGAGTCAATTAATCTAGGATATATTAATTTAGAATGTCAAAATATTTGTGGATCCTACATTTTATGTTTTTTATTGATTTTTTTTGCATAATTTTAAATAGCTCCATTAGAATTTCTAGAATAATTGAATCTTAGGGAGATGGTAGTTGTCTATTTTTAGGGAAAATAAATCGTAATTCATTCATGAGCAATTCCAATCACTTTATGGAATTTAAAGTCACGTCTATTTATAACAAGAGATGTTCTACAATGGCAATGATACATAAAAAATCATGTAATGATTATATACATTTAAACACAATCTTGTGCATGATTATATACCCTATGGAACTCATTCAAACCTCTAAGTAAAGCCTCAACCTCCTCATTATTGTAATTCCATACATGGCCACACCTCACTTCCTCCCTTCTGACCTCCACGAAGCCTTCTCTGAACAGCATCATGAACTTGGACATGGACAACTCCAGGTGGATTGAGACATGCGAAGCAATATTAAAGAAAGTGAGTCATTTTTTTGACTTAGTAAGCATCCTCCTACAACCTTGGAACTTATCTTCATTTCTTGCCTTTAATATGTGCCATAGGATTTGAGTAGATAGAAAGTCCCAAAACATATAAAAATCTTTACTTAGATTCCTACTATTAAACATTGCATCTTTCCATCTAATTATATCATCATTATCAGAGACCAATAAACTATTGCAAAATATTTTCCATATTTCTCTTGCATAGAAACAATAAAGAAGTATATGGTGAACTGAGTATAGAGATCTACATATATTATAAATATCCACATCCACACAATTGATTTTAAACAAAATTTTATGTAAAAGTACTTAAGTCATCTAAAAAATCCTTTTTAGGCTCTTTTATGTTTTACCAAATAGCTCACCAAAAGTTTTTTTTCCTAGTATTGATATGCAATGATGTTCTCCAACACCTATTAACTTGCTCAATTACATAAGTATTATTGCTTAGAGATTTATAAGTAGAATTCTCTTTAATATAATTTAAGACAATACTATCTTCCCAGGTAAGATCACTAGATAGATCCATGATCCTATTAGATTCTATGGGGAAGCTTGCCTCTTTATATCTTCTATAAGAACTTAGTAAGTTTTGAAATTGGAAACAAGAATATTAAAATCAGCAACAATATTATCCCAAGAATTTAACTGACCATTTTTAAGAATGTTATGAAATGTTTGAATACCAATTTGGTTCATTGTTTTTGCTAAGCACCCTTGTAACAAGGCAAGAGGATTATTACCGTGCTCCACATTCCACCAAATAGAGCTATAAATTTGACATTTAGAGTATTATTAATTGAATTTTCACCTAATTTAAAATTAACCTTATGTTTAACCATTTCCCAAGCCTTCCACAGGCTTTTGAACACCATGGAGCCAGTCAAAACCATTGGGTGTTTGCTTATAAGAATATCAGAGAAAGGTAAATTCTTCCAAGACTTTGCATGTTTGGGAGTAGCACTGAGTTGAATGCTATTTCTTATTAAAACCTTTTAAGGATCACTTCCAACTAGGGCCTTGGCTATCTTATCAAACCCCTTATAAGAATATTAGAGAAAGGTAAATTCTTCCAAGATTTAGCATGTTTGGGAGTAGAAATTTGAATGTTATTTCTTATTAAAACCTTTCAAGGCTCACTGCCAACTAGGGCCTTGGCTATCTTATCAAACCCCGCATTTTGTCATGAGTGTAATGCCTTGCAACCTTAGATCCTTAAAACCCACTCTACAATGCATCTTATCTAGGACAAAATAATCCCACTTAACTGAGTGTTTTCTCTTTTTCCCATTCCCATCTGACCAAAGAAAATTTTGTATTCTTTATTAAATATCATTCACCTAATAACTACTAAAAAATAAAACTGAACGAAAATAAATAATGTAGGAGGAATGAATCTTTTAACAAACTTGAATCTACCAGCAAGGGATAGGTATTTCCTATTCCATCTTTCCACTTTTTTCTCAATATTTTCCTTGATCCACATCCACATCTCCTTTAGATTAGGATTGACAAAAAATTGGTATTTTGAGATACCTTACAAGATTGTGGGCCCATCCCATCGGAAGCCATATTTCTTGATCCATTCAAGTGGGGAGTCCATCCACCCAAGTATGCTAGACTTAGCAATAGAGATTTTTTACCCCTGAAGCTTGGAAGAATAGATTGAGTTTCCCCATTAGAGATTCTAAGTTATTTTCTTCAAGCTCTACAAAGATGGTAGTGTCATCAATGAATTGAATATTAATTAGCTCATTCTAATAAGGGAGCCTTATGCCATTGACCTTTGGAGAGTTATTTTTCTCCCTTAGAGATTAATGGAGAGCATTAGAGGTGATAGCAAATAGGGTAGGGGCAAGGGGACACCTTGTTTGATGGACCTTTCAAGGTCAAAGTCCTCTAAGAGGACACCATTAACATCAACCTGTGCAACTGCATCCTTTAATAATGTATTCACCATGTTGCAAAAAGCACTTGGGAAACCAAAGGATTCAAGGGTGGCCCTTCAAAAGGATCATTCTATTGTATCATAGGATTTTTCAAAGTCTAATAGGATCATGGTTGGGTTCTGCTTTGAATATCTTTCCCATTCCATTACCTCACAACTCATGATCAAATTTTCTAGGATATACCTCCCTTTCATAAAACTAGTTTGGGTATTATTGATGAACTTAGGGAGAATCTTGACCAGCCTTAAGGCTACTACTTTGGCTAGGATCTTGTAAGATACATTTAGAAGGGTTATAATTGGTCTCTAACTCCTACCTAGAGTCTTGTCACCACCTTTTGGTTGCAATTTGATGATGCCTTTGTTGATAGTCCTAGCCAAGGACCCTTTGTTTAAAGCCTCAATGTAAACTTGCAATAGCTCATCACAAATCCAATCCATAAATGTCTTACAAAATTTTATAAACAACCCATCATGACCCGGATACTTATCTTTATTAATAGATAGGATGCCATTCTTAATTTCATATTTGGTTATATCTATAGACAACTTTAGAGAATCATCCTCATTTATCTTCCTTAGAATAATCCTCCTGATGTACTCCCTAGCTCTAAGTTTACCTTCATCCCCATCTTTAGAAGTGAACAGGTTTTTTTAGTAAGTTTGAAACTACATTAAGATATCCTCCTAGGAGGTGTAAAGGTTACCTCCCTCCCAAATCTGAGAAATTTTCTCTTTGAATTTTTTTTCTTTAACATTTAATTAATGAAAAATCTAGAGCACGTATCCCCACATTTGAGCCAGTTTAACTTGGCTCTACAATTACTATATCTCGATTCATCCTACCGTTACACCAAGATAGGTATGTAACTAAGAAATTCATTGATATTGCATGGGTTCAATCTAGATTTATAAATAAGAAATTCACTTGCTTAAATCTTATTAAATTAATTTTCTTAATAACCCCCTTACTAATTTGCACTAAATTTACTTAAGAAAAATTTAATTGAAATATAATTAAATCAATTTATTTGTACATTAAATATACCCTTTACTTTATTCAAAGTTAAATGATTGCAATAATTTATTAATTCTCACTTAAATCAACTCTAAGTTCTTAGAATTATTTTATTGAATATTTTCAAAGTGACTTTTTAAAGTCTCGTCTTAAAGTGAGGGTCCCTAAACTCATTGGCACTACCATAGACATACTTATCAATTAAAAGGGATTAATTAAAGTAATCACTAATTAAAATTAATTGAATGTGCATAAAATATTAACCATTGAATTTTAGAACAACTAAAGTGAACCTTAATTCCATAAGAATATTCTATAAAACTAGTTTTTCTCTATTCCTTATCTTCACTTTTGTGTTGGAAGAAATGGAAATACATCAAGTAATTTGCAAAAAATCAATTTTGTGTTGGAAGAAATGGAGATACATGTAGGAATACAGGAGGCATATAAGAAAAAACACAACATCATTCATAAGTATAAACACTGAAATTATGAAATTAAAACATATGCACCAAACCCAGAAATTGATATTATATTAATTTTCAAAAAACATATTTTCCAACACTATAGAGCTTCGGCTCTTCACTTCTAAAATGATTTTTAACTTTTGATACAATGTAATTTTTCTTTGCTCTTGAGAGCCTTTTTCATATCTGCATTCTTTCTCACCCTCTGTCTATCTCTCTTTCTCTCTGTGAATTAAAAATTAAAAATATATGCATATATAGAGAAATGCACAGCAACCCAAAAAGACCAACATTAAATACAATAATAAAGTCCAATGAATAATCCAATTTGTCATTGTCCAACTCATAATAAAAACTTGTCCTTATAGAATAAATATCCGTCAGCTCAATTGCCACCAACAACCGCCACCAGAACCGAGGTCAAAAAGTCAACCACCGCGCTACCGTTGCTATTTTCAGAGAGACCGTGGTGATGGCGATAATTGAGCGCACACAAGAAGGAGACCCACTGCTGTACCACAATAGTTAAGTATTAGACCACGGTGGCCATGGTAACCGCACTACCGCAGAGCAGGAGATGATGGCTCGCAGTATGGCGGTAGTCACCGCACTACCGCGAGTGCTAGAGGATGAGGCCGCGATAACGTGGTAACACCGTGCAACCGTGAGGAGCCACCGAGGAAGCTATGGTAAGGTGATAAGATGAGAACACTATGCTACTGCATGGAGCAAGTAGACAGGCCACGGTATGGCAGTAATATCGCAGTATTGCGAGCAACGAAAAGTACAGCTGCGGTATGGCGGTAAACCGCTCAACCGCGGGGGACAAAAAGTACGCTGAGGTAACGTGGTAAAACCTGAAGTTGGAATTATTTCCAACACTCCCCCTTAATTTCAACTTCTGCTTCTGCCTCTTCCATTAATTTTTTTTTTTTTTTTATAGCTGAATGAGCCTTCTCTTTGTCCACTTCTCTACACAAATACAACGATCTCTTCAAGATCTTCTTCAAATTTTTCCTTCAGCTACAGCTGGATCTCTTCTTTCTTTTGAGTTTGACTGGCTCTTCATCCTTCCATCTGACTCGGGCAACTTGGCATCCTCATTTTTAAAAAATTCTTTCGACTGCCACTGCTTTGCAGTTTCATTTTACTGACATTCTGATTTTCATTTTCTGACTTCATTCCTAATCTTTGTCAACTCTTCCCATGAAAACTCACTGCCGGTACATGGGAGTTCTGTCATTAAGTCCATCTTTTGTCTTCATACTGATTAATGAATGCTATTGCATATCATTGTGATATTTCTTGCTCTTTCCTTAACTTTTGTCAATTTCATTCTTTCAATGAGGTGGTTTCAGATTACCACTAACTAGCTGTAATAATTTCATTCATCACTTTCCATAGTGGCACTTTGCTGGTGCTAGGGAATCTTATCTTCATTTGTTTTATTCGATGTCTTGATTCTGCCTTCAGAATGTTGCTACATTCATTATGTTATTTAATTCTCCAAAAACTATAGATATATACAGCCAAAATTTTCCTTCTTGGTTCATGAATCTTGAACAACTGTACCCTTTCAAACTTCTTCTTTCAGATTTCTGAGTCATGTTTTCTTCCATCACATCTTTAATTTCTTCATGCAAAAAAAAAAAAATTGTTGTATGACAAGGAGAGCTATAGCACTAACTCTTGGTTGTGTTCCTTTTTGACTGTGTCTTTAAATTCAACTCTTGATGATGACCATTAACAGTTGTGATTGTAACCTCTGTTTATCTATTCATATGATGAATTCTCTCTAGTGAACAAACAACTTTTATTACAATTTTCTTGACAACTTCATATGACTATATTTCAAAACATTCTTAGCATTATTTTTACTGATTCCTTGACAGTTGTTGCTGTATCAAACTCTTTAAATTTGCAGTGGTAGCATCAGCTACATTTCTGAATTTTTATTTGTCCTTACACATCTTAGAAGTTCTTGTGACTTCATCTTGCACAACTTTGTTTTGTTATTTCAGCAATGTTTTCTCATTTTTCAAAAAAATATAATCAAAAATTTTATCACACAAAAATGATACCAAGCATTTTACCCTTTCAATTGCTTCGGTAGTTTCTTGTCTTCAATCTTTCAAAACATTAAATTGAGATTTTCATATTCACTCTTTGCAAGTGACTCATTAGACTACAACTTCTTTTCTCTCCAAACATTTTTCATTTATTTTGAACTTTCATACCTCTCAAAAATTTTATTAACCTTCACATATGTACACTTGTACAATTTCTAAAGCATACCAGTTAGCTTTTGCCAACTTGAATCACAACTCCATCCACAGTCCATCTTTATGCATTCTGATGTAGACTCATTCTTTGACACCTTATTCCAACACATTTCTTCACAATGATTTTTCGAACCACAAATACTGCAAGGGTGTAAATCCCAACACTTCTCCTTGATGTGACCTCTTCTATGATAGTGTGAACACTCATTACTCTTCATTTCTCTAAAAAACTTACCTGCACTTGTAGCAGCATTTCCTTTTCATGAAACATATCCAAGACCTTCATTCTTCGGCCTCATTATAGCTTCAATTGGCTTTATTATCCCTTGTTCATGTTTTCCTAGACCTTGTCCAGTATGACCCATTTTTTTCATGATTTTCAACCCTGTATTTTCTTCACAACAAACATCGTCTTTTGAAGATTCTGACACTTCATCACAACTAGCCATATTTGCAAATTCATCAACATGTTCATCTAGACATTTTTTATCACCAACATTTTTAATAAAAACAAATTTTACAAATGAAGAACACAAATTTGTTGTGTCACATGAGACATCACATGTTGAAAATTTTGTTTCCATAGATTTATTACATGCTCTTAATTTATCATTTTCTTCTTTCAATTTTGTGAGTTCCTTCAGCTATGAACAATTTTCTTCTTCTACCCTTTTCAAGAGTTTTCCCAATTCTTCATTCTTTTCCTTTATTTCATCAAACAACTTCATTTTATGTTCAACCTCCTCATTTCTTTTCTTAATTTTTTCAAAGGACTTCAACCTATCTTCTAGATCTTCATTTCTAGCTTTAACCTTTCTTAATTCTTTTTCTAGATCATCATTTTCATCAAACAGTAGACACTTCTCTTTTAACAGCTCTTTTATTCTTTCAACAAAACACCCATTGTCTTTTTTAACAATACCCAATTCATCTTTAAGAAAAATTAACTCTTCTTCTAAAACATCTTTTGCAGATGACAAATTTTCATTCTCTTTCTTAACTCTTTTCCCTACTTTCTCCATTTGTAATAGGAAGTTTCAACTTACCTTTTGATCTCGTGATTGAAATTCAGTAGTTGGGTCTGCAACTTTTGTTTGTTCTGGAAATGAATGTTTTGCACAATCTTTTTCTTTTTCAACAAAGATTCTACTTTAACAACTCTCAACAACTATCTTCACAAATTTGAAACACCTTGTAACAGCTTCTTTTTCTTGTAGGCTTTTGCTCAACTTCTCTTATGACTGTAATCTGTTCTCTTTCTTCAAAATACAACACTTTCGTCTTTTCTTAACAATTTTTTTCAAATGTTCTTCTTCTTTTCTTTGATATACACAACTTCTTGTTTACTTCTCTTAGCAACAAACTTAGAAAGTTCTTCCAAAACTTCAAGCACTCCTTGAATCTCTCTAACATCTAACCTAACATAAACTTCTACAAACTTTCAACACATTCTGATATCTTCCTTTCAAGGAATGAATTCTTACTCACTTGACAACTACATATGACACAAGCAATTTTCCTATTGACATAGAACTTGAGGATTTCTAAAGCAAAGACCCTTTTTTTTTCTTTAAACACAAACTTCTTTTCTTATCAACTCTCTTCACAAATTTCTAAACCCAGGCAAACTTCTCAGATTTTGCAAACAAACAAGTCCTAGACACTTTATGGCTCTCTCAAACTAGATAGTGATTACTTCACACAAATTCACCATAAATTTCTACTCCCATTCAACCTGACCGACAAGGCTCTGATACCACTTTGTAGGAATATAGGAGGCATATAAGAACAAACACAACATCATTCATAAGTATAAACACTGAAATTATGAAATTAAAACATATGCACCAAACCCAGAAATTGATATTATATTAATTTTCAAAAAACATATTTTCCAACACTACAGAGCTTCGACTCTTCACTTCTAAAATTATTTTCAACTTTTGATACAATGTTTTTTTTCTCTTCTCTTGAGAGCCTTTTTCATATCTGCATTCTTTCTCACCCTCTGTCTATCTCTCTTTCTCTCTGTGAATTAAAAATTACAAATATATGCATATATAGAGAAATGCACAGTAGCCCGGAAAGACCAACATTAAATACAATAATAAAGGCCAATGAATAAGCCAAGTTTTCATCGTCCAAATCATAATAAAAACTTGTCCTTATACAATAAATATTCACCAACTCAAACGCCACCAACAATCACCGCCAGAACCGAGGTCAAAAAATCAACCGCCACACTATCGCAACGGTTTTCGAAGAGACCGCAGTGATGGCAGTAACCGAGCGCACATAGGAAGGAGACCCACCGTTGTACCGCAGCAGTTAAATATTAGACCGTGGTGGCCGCGGTAACTGCGCTACCATGAAGTAGGAGACAATGGCTCATGGTATGGCGGTAGTCACCGCGCTACTGTGAGTGCTAGAGGATGAGGCAGTGGTAACGCAGTAACACCGCTCAACCGCGAGGAGCCTTTGAGGAAGCTATGGTAAGGCGGTAAGACGAGAACACCGCGCTATCATGGGGAGCAAGTAGACAAGCTGCAGTATGGCGGTAATACCGCGGTACCGCGAGCAACGAAAATGACAGTTGCGGTATGGCAGTAAACCGCTCAAGTGCGGGGGGACAAAAAGTACACTGAAGTAATGCAGTAAAACCTAAAGTTGGAATGATTTCCAACAATACATCGAGTAATTTGCAAAAAATTACATTCCTTTTTAGTTCCATCATATTCTTCCTTCTTTTATATAATCTTATTTAGATCATTTAACTCTTGCTGTAAATTTTATCTTCTCATTTTTGTTTGTATGATTTTGAATAAACGAGCATAGGCAGATTAAATAAGTATGGATTTGTAAATATAAAAAAAGGAAGAGTATATTTAATATATTGAAGTAAGTATTAATATTGCATACTGCTTTTATACAGTTGCAAGTTTCAACTCTGATTATTTTTATTTCCTTAAATCTATTTTAAAACTGATGTTCAAATATCAATAATGAATTAAAAACTACAAAAATTACTCTTTTTACTTTTATTTTAAATCTGCAAAACACAATGATTCTTTTATACAAATATTTATTTTAATTTCACCTTTAATTTCTTTAAATGTTTTAAATCTAGATAATATTGTTAATTGATTCCATTTATTTATTTATTCTTAACTTCGTTCAACATTAATAATATTCTCATTAACTAACTAAAGTATACACAATAGTATTTATTCTCCTCTTTACTCTAATAATTGTAATTTGACTCATGCTAACAAGAATAACGTTATTCTGACCATAACTAATATCACTATTATTAGCATGTTACCATCCATAATTAATTAGCCGATAGGCTTTTATTGTGGACTTGCTAGTCCATAATCAGCTGATAAACCTATCTAACATGTTGATAAACTATTGTCTCACATTGATAAACGCTTTTCAGTTGCCCAACGCTTAGAAAATCTATCAAACAATAGTCAAAAAATCTTTACAATGAATGCAGTATATTGGATTCACTAACGACGCCATTCATTGCTATCTTTATTGCAAACCACTGTAGCATCCAAATTCATTTCTGAGTCTAATCCTAACGTATGTAAACACTAACCATCCAGCTACTCCAGCGTCCAAATTCATTTTTAAGTCTAATCTCATTATGAATAAATCTGCCAGATATCTTCTCTTACTCCAGCAGAAGAGGCGGCTTAGGAAAATTGTACTGGAGTTGAATGCAACGTCTAATCTCTGTTAGGAAGAATGTTGATATTAATGTTAAATTTCCACTTGAGTCACCCTAAATCATCACCTCCAATTTGCATAAATAAACTATGTTGTCCACATTTATCTATAAGCTTTGGATTTGAACGTGCAAGGAACTACGGAGACATAGTGATCTTCATACGGTACTACAAAAAAATTTCATGCCATTTGTATATTGTTTCTATTGCTAACCTATTCAAGATAATGTCAAATAATAGAAGTAAATCCATGTTGATTCAGATCTTTAATTGTATACATCTGTGTTCAGGTCCTTCCATATGATTTACAGATTTAGCTTCATTGTTGGCAATATCACCTACTTCCAGATTGATGATTGATTTCTTTTTTCATTACAAAGTCTCTTGAACTTGCCTTGACCAAATCGTAGTTTGAGGGTTGATCATAATAACTTTTTATAAATAGAAGCCATATCTAAATTATCTGGTTTAGATCCTTTGAGAGGGGTTTTGTTTGTCTACCCTATGCTAGAACACTATCATTTTACATTCTTGAATTTAGGTGGTTTATTTATTTTTTCCCTTGCTCATTTCAAGTTTAGATTTTTATATGCTGCCTGAGGTTTCAATGAGAAAGGAACTTGGATTGAAGAGCATGTTACATATCTCTCACTGCATCAATGAATCTATATGTATATTGGAAAACTAGATGAGGACTTGTTCAGTGTGTTATTCCATCATTAGACTTAACATCTTCCCAATTTCTGATAAACAATACTCATGTGTCTTGGCCTCACATACTAGTGTTTTAGTAAGTAATAATTTAATGTTGATAACTCGTCCTCATGCTTCTTTGAAGAGAATCTTCATTATAGGCAGCACCCTTTTCTCCATAATTATCAGTAAGAGCATATATATGTTTTTGTAGAGATTAAAGTGGCATTGCCTATTCAAAATGTAACAATAGGGGAATTTATAGTATAGCGAATTCACTTCAGGCCTTTTACTGCTCACATTTTATGCTTTGAGATTGAGAAGGTGATAAAAACACTCGTTGAAAATATGGTAAGTGACTTACCTCATGATTATGCACAAACTATGTCATGTTGTCAACCATGCTAACTAGAAAAATGTGTGAAGTTTTAGAGATGAACCACAACAAAATCTCCCTACATCTATTGCGTCAATATATTCATAGAAGTAGATCTAAAAATATTGGAATTTTAGAGCTATAAACATGATTTTTACACCTTTTAAACAAAAATATTGGCTACCAGTTAAAATTTGTTTTAGGTGTGAGGCGAGAAATGTTTCAACCACCTAATTTTTATATCTTTTGTATTGAGGAAATGCAATTCCAAATAATAGTGTAGTTATAAAACTGCAAGAGAAAAGGTATAGAATAGAAGAACCATTACAAGACAAAGAGTTGTACAAATAGCTCTAAAAAACCAATGGACACAACAATAGCATAAGTTGAAGAGTTACAACAAAATGAAGGACTATAGAGGAACTATTACAAGATAAAGAGTTCTACAAAAAGTTCTAAAAAGTTATGGACACATAAATAACATAAGTTGAAGAGTTAGAGGGAGTTTTGAAATGAACAGGAGCAGGAAAGGATGTGTGCCTATGCTGCCGACCATTGGCACTGGTTTTGGCTTGGTGGACTTTGCTCGTGCTGCTATAGCCTTGTTTTCTCAGGAGGGGTCACGTGGACGGGATGGTGGAATGGCTAAGGAAAATGGCAATGGATCTACAGTTGGTCGATGTACTGGGAACTGCCATCAATGTGGGTTCTGCAGTAATGGCAAGGAAAGAGTGGATCGTCCACATTTTACTTCTACACAGAGTTCTCAGCTTGGGAGACCACCATTTGGTGGGTTTATTCCTATGGCTAATGCTTTCTCTATTAACTTGACTACTGAGACGAAGGAGGAAATTGAATTTAATGCTTCTACCTTTTCCTCCCATGGGGTGATCTGTCGGTTTAAGGGTTTTTGGCCCTCTCTCCCTCAATTGCATTCCTGGATCTCAAAAGAATGGGAGCCTTTAATAACTAGTAAAGTTCATATTTTCCCCATGGCCAAGGGCTTTTTTGTTGCTAAATTTGACATTGATATGGCTAGAAACAAAATTTTATGTAATCACTTTTTTAGCTGGGAGGACAAATTTATGTTGATGATCAAGCCTTGGCATGCTGATTTCAACCCCTCTTCTGAAACCTTCAATAAATTCCCAATTTGGGTTCGGCTTCCTAATCTTCCACTCCATTTATGGACTGACTCCCTTTTAGAGGAAGTGGGTGAGGCTCTTGGTGATTTTTTACTGGTGGATGATGCATCTTCTGATATGTTTCACTCTACCTTTGTCAGCATATTGTTTGAAATGGATATTTCAAAAGGGTTGCCTGCCGAAATTTGACTTAAAACTTCTAAGAGTTCTTGGGTCCAAGCTTTGGACTATGAGGGGATTCCCTTTCGATGTAGAAGATGTTTCAAAATAGGTCATGTTTCTGCTCAATGTGGTTTTAAGAAAAAAGCCATGAAGGCTACATGGTGGAAAGATGCTTCCCCACAACACTAAATGATTGTGAAGAAGGTTGAGCAACCAAGGAGCTTCTCTAAGGTGGTTGCTCAGGAATCATAGGGCCTCGAGGCTTCCTCTCTAGTTGTCTCTAATGGTAGGATTATTGATTCCTTGCAAGAAAAAAATGTTGTGACCCCTTTTGAGATTGAGAGTTGGCTTTTGGCTGCCACTTCTGGTGACAGTGCTTCGACTATCTTTTGGGGTGGCTCTCTTGATTTGGTCATGCTTGCTAAGAGTAATACAGATCAAATCTTTAAGACAATGGTTGTTGGCTTTCCTCTTCAGGATAATTATGCACTGGCTTGGCTTGATAAGGCAACACAAATGGAGGAGGGTTGGATCACTAAATTTAAGGGAAAAAAAGATAAGTCCTCTAAACCTCCTTTTGACATGACTCTCTGCTCCCACAAGAGCAATTCTAATTGTAAATCTTGATGGTTCTTGTTTGGGGGGCTGGTTTTTGGCCGGTTGCTAGCTATTTGAGGCTTTGTAGTTGGTTGTGGGTCTTGGCCTTGGTTGCCTTTTTTTCCTTCGTTGTATGTGCCTTCATGTATTTCATTTTGACAACCTTCTGGTTTTGGGTTCTAGATCCATTTAAAATCTACTTGTAAAGGGTTTTGGGGTCCCTTCAAAACATATTTTTACCCTAATCAAAAACATAAGCTAAAATCAATTTTTTTTCTTGCTCAGCAACTTATAGCTTGATTTGTCAAATCTGAAAGCTTATCGTGAGATTCTTTAAAACCTCCTTCTGAAGCAAAGGAAACAAGGCAGAGAGACAAAACAATATATCAGAGTAAATCCTTAAAAACATAACTTCCTGATGATCATAATTGATAGTAAAAATATCTTTGCATTTATTTCTCCATATATGTGACAAAATTATATGTCTCGCACCATCAATGATAGGATTATCATAAAGACCAACTCCAAGAAGAGCTTCTTTCCAACTTAACTTGTGAGCGAAGATAACAGAAAGATCATTGAACATAGAATTCCATAGCTTTTAAACCAGTTGGCAGTTCCAAAAAATATGCTTCATGTTTTTGTGATTGTGACAAAAAGGACAGTTAGTTGGCTGGATCATAATACATTTTAGCCTAGATCCTCAATTGGAAGTTTAAAGTGTAGTATCTTCCAAGCAAGTAATTGAGCATCAGAGTTAAATTTAGATCTCCAAATTTGAGCAAATAATTTTAACCAAAACCTCTCATTGAACTTCCACTTCCATTTAGAATTCAAATGTGACTTCAAGGGAAAATTAGGAAGCAGCTTCAAGTATATTTGTTTTTAAGGGAAGGACATAAAGGGATATGAAGACATCCATGACCAGTCCTTGAAAAAATTACAATGGATTGGAGTACACAGTTTCATAGATAGCTCCACCAACACCTAAGATTGCACAAATATCAAGAGAGCTTTATGTTTTTTATTAAGACCAAACTAATTTTTAACCACATTCCATGAAGACCAACACATTAACTGAAATTCCCATAAATTGCCAGCATTACAGACCCCTTTTTGGAACAAAGGATAGGAATGCTTCAAGAAGCTTAATGCAAGGGGTTGACCATGATAGAGGATATGTTTTTTCCACTAAATAAAGGAGGTGGAAAAGCTAAAACCGAGTTGAAGGGATTCTCCTCCTCTCCACTTTAAGAAGTGACAAACATAATTCCAAGCCTTCTAAATGGATTGAAGGGGGAAAAATCCTTGATAGAAAGAAAAAAAGCATGAATAACTTTGTCTAGCCAACCCACTTGTTGCCATTGTACTTTAATTGAAGCATTATGAATCCGACATTGAATGAGGAACTTCCATGGTTTGTCACCTTTAACAACTCTAATAATCCATTTGGCAGCCAAACAAATTCCCTGAGTTCTTAGATCTATGAGACCCAAACCTCCTTTATGTTTTGGTTGGGTAAAATGAGACCATGATGTGCATATATATCCTAGGATACCATCCCACTTGGCCCATACAAATCTATGAATAATTTTAACTAGGTCCTCATACCCTATTTTTGAAGGCATCTAGTATGAAGAATAATAAACAAGCATAGCAAGGAAAATATTGTTAACAACTTGGATTTTACCAGCCAAGGAAAGGAATTTATACCCCCTTGTTAAAGAGTTTTTGCTTGAGTCTTTTAAGGAACCAATTCCACATGTCACAGAGAGAGACCCCAATACCGAAAGGAATTCCAAGGTACCTAGTAATTTCTCCATTTTTGATTTGTTTCCATTCTTTGGGAATCCATTGGGGAATAGCCCCAACTTGCACCAATTTATTTTACTGAGACAAGTTTCCCCTATAGCTAGTACTTCAATATATTCGCACTGAAGGAAATGTGGGAGACATGTAGCTCCAAATGTGGAAGACATGTGGTGCATTTTAACATTATAAATTGTTTTTATTATTATGTAAGGATTTGGCTTTCTCCAATAGTGTGCTCTATTTTTGAATCTTTATTTTAAACAAATATAAAAAATATCAATTAGGTGTGGATGGTTTGTGTAGTAGGTGACCCTAAAAACCTTAGAGACAATGAATACAAAACTTGTTGATAATAATTGTCAAGCAAGAGTTGTAGTCACATTAATTTAAATCAAGAGTATTAATATATTATAAGCTTAAATTTAGATTATCTTACAAGATATAAATCACATATTATCATCATTATCTCAAGCAACCGTCTTGAGTTAATATCCTCACTATATTTTAGCTGATAAGTAGTAATGCATCCCTAAAAGTAAGGGGATTAACATATTAATGCATACAAGAAGTATCCTAACTATATGTGAGAACATATATATTCAACTTCATACATTTATTTCTCTAATACATAAAATATAGAATGCTATTTGTGATGAAGTAAAATATATACCATTTAAATATTCTATGTTTTAGATAGTGAAAATGCATAATTTTGTATGAAAACAAAAAAAAAATATATTTTTATTTAAATATTTCATTGTATGGAGCAAGATATATTTTAGCTCTCAATATCCTCACTAATGTAGTAATTGTTGGGGATATGGATTCGTTCTATCATCAAGATAGGCATCTAAGACAGTAGTGCCTTAGTGATTTCAATTCAAAATTACAACAAAGACACAACCAACTATGCTATAAAGCAGAAACAAGCACAATTGATCCCCCATTGATCCTCTGAGAGAAATGAATGCAACAAGAAACAGATTCAACATAACCAGAAACCATGAAAGACAAAAGAAGACACAAAGATATATGTGGGGAAAACCCTTTCAAGTAAAAAACCCCACACTCCAAAATTTCAAGCCATTGTATTATTTAGCAACAGAAACCAGCTACAATACAATATCAGGCTCAAAGCCAATACAAGAGTTTCATCTTGTTCTACTGGAGAAATAACAGGTAACCACAAGATCCTTCTCTGCTGCTCAGATGACTGTCACAACCAGCCTCATGGCCAGCCCAGTCATTCGGCCTCCAATGATTCCCATGCCCAGATCCGAGAGATAGAGTGTTCACAGTTACATTGCCTAAGCAAACTACTCAAACACCTTCTCCATCTCTCATCAAAACCCTTCATGCCTTCGGCTCTCCAACCTGCAATCTCGCACCATGCATCATGCATTATGCTTGTAGCCCCATGCTCACACATTCACATGCCCGCGCATGCTGCTCGTAGTCTCATGGTCGCACATCCAGCTCACACATCTCGCGCTTGCTCTGCAACCCATGACTCTTGCAGACCTGTCGAACTTCAAACTTGGCATATAGCTTATGAGAAATAATACATCTCTCATCCATATGTAACCGACTCAAAAGAGTCAAACACAACAATGAAGTTCATCCACAAATCATGCATCTGGTCGGATCTGACAGATCTCCCTGCAATGAGCCGCCCAGGCATTCAATGCCAAACCTAACACTACTGGAGCCAGAGTCGGAATAGGAGTCAAAATAGGACTCCACCAAAAAAGCACACTGCCGGAGCCGGAGTTGGAATAGGAGTCGAAACAGAACTCCACCGAAAAAGCACACTATCAGAGTCGGAGTTGGATACGAAAACGGAACTGGAGTCGAAACATGACTCCACCGAAATTACAGGTTCAGGAACCAATTCAGTTCCACGTCCGCCCGCGGCAAAGAGGAACACATCGGAAACAGAGCTGACCGAGAGCACAAAAGATCGGAGTCAGAGTCGGACCTAGAACAGGAACAAAAACATGACTTCACCAAAAGTCCAAGATCAGGAACCAATCCAGTTCCAGTTCCGCCTCCACCAACTGCAAGAAACAACAATCCAGAACCAAGACAAGGCGGAGGAAAACTCCCCGAGGAGAATCCAAACATCCAGAAGAACCAGATCACACAAGCAGGAGTCGGACCCGGAGTCAAAACAAAAACGGAAACAGGAACCTGGCAAACGGACATTGCCAACTTCCAAAACTGGTTCTGCCTCCGCCGGACGCAAGCGAAGAGAAATAGACTGTCGGAGCCGAATACAAACCCAAAACATGACAAAAGGAACAATTCCAAGTTCCAACCCGGTTCCATCTCCGCCAGAACAAACTTCGAAGATCTAGCAAAGCGAGGAGCGGAGCAGGAGACAGAACAGGAACAAACCTGGAACAAGGCAAATGGAACAATGCCAAGTTCCAACCCGGTTCCGCCTCTTCCAGAACAAAAGACTTTGCCAAGGCAAACAAGAGAATTCGCCTAAGTCTTCAAAGGGGTTAACCAGAAAGTTGAGTCATAATTCTCAACAGTAATTCATCCCTAAAATTAAGGGGATTAACATATCAATGCATACAAGAAGTATCTTAACTATATGTGAGAACATATATATTCAACTTCATACATTTATTTCTCTAATACATAAAATATAGAATGTTATTTGTGATGAAGTAAAATATATACTATTTAAATATTATATGTTTCAGATAGTGAAAATGCATAATTTTGTATGAAAACAAAAATATAATATTTTTCAAAACAAAAATATAATATTTTTTCATTTAAATATTTCATCGTTTGGAACAAGATATATTTTAGTTCTCAATATCCTCACTAATGTAGTAATGCATCCCTAAAATTAAGGGGATTAACATATTAATGCATACAAGAAGCATCCTAACTATGTGTCAGAACATATATATTCACCTTCATACATTTATTTCTCTAATACATAAAAAATAGAATGCTATTTGTGATGAAGTGAAATATATACTATTTAAATATTATATGTTTCAATAGTGAAAATGCATAATTTTGTATGAAAACAAAAACAAAATATATTTTCATTTAAATATTTCATTATTTGGAGCAATAAAATAAAATATATATTATTTTAAGTAGAAGTAAAATAGATATATTTATATTCACCATTTAAATCATTTATTTTTGAGGTAAACAAATACAAATTGGCATTTTAAACAAAAGTGTTTATCATTTTTAATGTAGCAAGAGATGTTATATTTTAGTTTCATATTCCATGTACATTTACAAATTTGTTGAACTAGAGCAATATTCTAATATTCCACATATTTGCATGAAAGAATGATTGAGGCTTCTCCAAGATTTGCATAATTTTAGATTAATTTTTTTAAAGTTATCTATTTTACTTTTTACTTTAGACGTCTCTAAATTATATTTTGAAATATTCATATTTCAAATTAAAAACCTATAATTATATTCAAAATGTTATAAATATTCTTATTTTTTCCTATTTTATATTTTCTTAGCAAGTCATTGTTTGTTATGTAAATTTATTGTACTTTTAATATATTTGCATTATCAATTAAAGATCCTATTTGAACATTTTTAATGTAAATTTGAATGCTTTCATTATTTTATTATATTTATTTAATGTCTTTTTAAACATAACATTAAATTTATTTATTTTATATTACTTTAATTAAATTCATGTAAATGTATCATACAAATCTATATCTTACTACATTGCATAATTATAAATTAAATCCATACGACATTATTAGGGAAAAAAAGTTGGCTTGCAATTGCTCTCATTGTACAATTAATTCTAAACTCTCTCAAAATTATAAACTTGTAATTATTCCCCTTTAATAGAGTAAAAATAATAAAACTAATCAATTACAAAATTAATTTTCTAAGATGAACAATCAACAATTAAAAAAAAAAACAAGATTTACCCACCTACTCAAAAAAATATTTATTTTATTAAACTTACATATCTAGTTAAATATTTACAGATTATGAATTTATCATCTAACAACATTGTGTTTCAATGAATACAAATTCCAGGACTTAAAAATGAGGACCTTCTTAAAAGACATAGGGAAGCTCTTATGTGACTTTGATGCAAACATGATGCTAATTGTTCACAAGAATCTAATCAACATTGTGTTTCCCAAGACATTAAAAGAGGAGTTTAAAAAAGCTAAAGAGATGCTCCGATTTAACTTTTATTTATGCAAAATGGATACACATTGTTCAAAGGGATCTCATTGTTTAAAAAATTGAGGCATTCAACAAAATTATGTACATACTTATATTATAATGTAGGTGTATCCAATTATATTTTTATATAACTAAGTATTTATTGTTTCAATTCATTCAATTATATTTTTATATAACTAATTATTCATTGTTTCAATTCATTTGTATTTTTATATTTTTATCCAACCCAGCATCCAACAGCTCCCATACCTGGAACCGTGGCCTGCAAGAAATCCCACCTCTATAATATTACTTTCATAATTGTACGACCATTTCTAATATTTATGGAATGAAAGATAGGCTTAAAATAATGGCTACTACTATATCCATTTTTACTATTAAGAAGATTTGCAAAAATTAATAATTTTTACATCATTAATATAATTACATTATTGATAATTGCATATACTAATAGGTATTTCTGCACATTTCCGTTTGAATATAAAATTTCCAGATTTTTTTTGTGAACTTATTTCAACTATCATGTAAATATTAATTTACGGGACTAATATTGATCATAAAACTATTTACTGATTATTCTCTCTCTCTCTATATATATATCAAAAAGAATATCTATACAACAGCATTTATTTCTCACTGTATATTCCCACAGTATTATGTTTCATTTTCCTTTCTCAGGTATATCCATATGTTCAGGCTATAAGTTCATATAAATTTTTTTACTCTGTTAAAATTTATATATTTATGAATTTTTTTATGTTACCTCAAATTCATATATGTTCAGGCTATAAGTTCATATAAATTTTTTTACTCTGTTAAAATTTATATATTTATGAATTTTTTTATGTTACCTCAAATTCATACATGTATGTTTTCTTCAAATATTTTCTTGAATAATGTGTACAGTGTATTCATTTAACCATTGTGTATTATATTGTACATATAATACTACTATATATACTAAAGTTTTTACGCATACGAGTCTCTGCAAAGGAGGAAGAGAGATCAATATACGATGGAGCAGAAACTGTTTCTCTTATCATTATTACAGTTGGTTACGTGAACGAATGATCAACCCAGAGTGGGATTTTAGATCTGCTCTATAGTTTTTTTTTTTTAATAACTCATGCATATGCTTTGTTTTAGTCGGTTGCTTCCCTTCCAAGACACTTCTGTAACAACTAAAGTCACAGCAAGGAGAAATATAAAGTTTGTACTAGGCTGAAATAATTTGAAACATATTAGACACAGTTTTTTTTTTTAAAAGAAAGTTACATATAACAGTAATAGACGTGAAACTTGTATTTGATTGGAAATAAAATAAAAATTTCTCTCATGTTGCAGGCCATAATGGATTTTACTTGACATAAAAATACTGATGCTATCTACTAATCTTTTGATGTAAAATGGGAGACTACTAAGATCTAGATAATGGCGGCTTTTAAAAGAACCAAAATTTGGTGCATCATAAAAGTGAGGTTAACTCTAGGAAAGTGGCTACAGAGGCAGCCCACAAGACATACAAAGCTGGAAAAATGTATGAAACCCAGTATTTATATAATGTTAAATACATAAGTGGATCATTGTTAACTTGAATAGAGAGAGTACCCTTAAAACCAATGGTTGTACAAAGAATGCAATCATCAAGCAGAGGTGAACTCTTCAGATCTTGCAATACTCTAGAACACTTTCCTTAAAAAAATAAGCAACAAAATTCCTTACACGGAATTCCAAAAGAAGTAGGTTGAAAATCACTTCAAAATTTATATTGTAATTTTCTTTTAACACGATAATATATAAATGAGAAAATCTTGCTCTCCTCCCTACCATAATGACATCATCAAGTGTCAGGGGTTCTAGCCATTCCTCTGAGTAAGGAAATCTTTCAACTCCATAATGATGAATGGAGTTCTTTCAGAATTTACAAAAGAAATAAGAATAACATAACATCAATTTACTTGCATATAGATTCTCTACTTTCCAAAATTCAGCAATAAACCATACTAAACATGACACCTTAAACAATTAAACAAAGGAAATGGAAGTAGAAAAGAATTAGAAAACTTATCTTTTTACTTAAATGAGGGAATTAAGCTCATTTCTTATCCTTTTCTCTCCATGCCATTCCATCTTGATCACTACCTCCTAAGAGGGAGGACTCCTCTCCTCTCATCTTCACTCCAATCTCCTATGGAATTCTCCAAAAGGAAAAGTGGGTAGCACCACTCTCATTCTTCCTCTAAAAAATATATAGAAGTTTCAAAAATTGCAACCCTTGGATGGGGAGGTGTGGAGTGTACTTACCTCTATCAATGAGGTTTTTTTTCCTTATTAAAGAGGAAACATGCACTTGGACAATACTTCAATCTTTCCACCCTATCCCCTCCTCAAAATTTGTCACTCTCCATAATGAAGACTTTTCAAGGTCATATTGTGTCCTTGGGGCACTATTGTATGCCCACTTGATCCCTACCACAATGGTATAGATCCTAAGGGGTTTATTTTTGCATTCCAACCAAGGAGATTGACCAACAACCCTCTTTAAAATCCCATTCAAGGACCCATCCGAATTTCAAACTTGGATAAGGGTTCCTAACCCTTAACCCCACTTACACCCACATGAAACATAGTAAAATACCCTCACGAACCAAAAATAAATTATACCTTTAATATCAACCCCTACAACCACAATCTACCAACTCATTAACTTTGTTTCTTTCTAAGCCCCAAAAAGAGTCAATCATAACCACAAGAAGATGCCCTTCGATTTACTCTCAATGATTTTCCTTTCTCACATTGGCGCCCTTGCCTTCATGCACATTACCAATGCAATCATAAGCAACAATCTTATATCACATCAATTTTCTAGCTGAATATCCTAGGATTTAATTGTACAACCATTCCATTTAAAATTTCAATTCGTATTCCACAATTTATGAGTACTTAGAACCTTCATGGTAGTGACAATAAAGAAAACTATCAAAATGAAATGCAAATAATATTGTCACACAATCACACTATTTATCGTCTGCAATATATCTTACTATTTATTTAGGAAAACATAAAACAAATTAGGATTATACTTAATCATATGCGAGGTAGAGTCTTACAATTAAATATGGTGCTAAGGTTATCAAACTATTGGTGCCCTCAAAGTCCTCTCAACCTATATAAACCCCTCTTGTTTTAGGGGTAGAAAAAGGTATGTGTGTCAAACTAGAAAGGCCTTCATCCAGTTTCCATGCTAGCATTGGACTTGCTAACCAACTAGCTACCAATAGCCTATGAAGTTGGATGATGCATTTTTAAAGATGTAGTTCATGACCAATGCTCATAATCATAGTGTCAATTTCTATTTCTATAACTATGTATCCTAGATCTAAAAGAAATATTCAAGCATCAAAAGAGATTCTTGACCTCTAAAACAATATTTTGAAGTGGTTTTTTTGGCAACTTCAAAATCTTGAAACCAAAATGCAAGACATTCAAATTGTTCATAAAATAGAGAATATTGAAGTGGGTAATGGCTATGTGGATTTTATTAGGATTTATAGTAGGAATTAAATAAGTTATTTCATAATTAGGAAAATATTGACCAAATAATGAATATGTCCTAAGAAAATTTGGATGATTTGAAGATCAATCTTGTAAAAACAACAATGTGATTTAACAAAAAAAACTAATATTTTAGCAACCAACATATTCATCCTTTAGAATAAACTACATAAAAAGAAAATAAAGACAATTGGAGAAGGGATGGTTAATAGAACTAAGGAAAAATCCCCAGCCCTTAGTTTTGGTATCATTGATTTGGATGATAACACTCTACAAAGTTTGTTTGCTAATCAAGTCAATTTTATAACCAAAGGATGACATGGAGATTCAGGTGTTAAGAAGTTGGCTAATCAAAACTAGGCCTATTTTCTATTTATTTTTTTCTATCCTTTTTCTATATATTTTTTCTATTTTTCTTTTATTTATTCTTTTGGTTGCTATTCCTATTGACCTTAGGGATTTTTATAAGTATCACATCTTATGAGCTTTCCTCTTCTATCTAATGACATTGCTTTTGTATAATAGTTTCACCTCTTTTAAAAGCCTATTTTTTTCCAACTTGTAAAGTTAGAAATGCCTTTGTCACTTTACCTAAATAAGAGATTAGGAGCTTTGTGTACCATGAGGTGATCTTTGTACATTAGTCTAATTAAGGATAGATATTCTACAAAATCTCTTTGTGTTGGACCATGCAAGGAGATCCATTTGGTATCAAAATCCTTAATAATATTATTTCCTATGGTTATTTCTTCAAAAAATTATTGAGTTTCTAAAAACTATTTGGGGCTTCAAAAAAAAGTATGAGTGCAGCTCACAAACTAGATCTTCAATTTTCAAAATTTTACAAAACTTGTCCATATTTAAATGCTAAATTCAATATGTGATCAATGCAATGAGTAAAAAATATATATGATGAAAAAGAAGTTTGTAGCTTTACACAAATATTATTACTTTGAACTCGCATTATTGAAACCCCAAGCCCCATAAACCATTACACACATCAATTTTTTGATAGTTGTGTGGCCATCCATACTTCCAGTTTAAATCAAATATTTCTTGACCATTTCAAATTGATAATGTGATGTTGTGCATTATCCTTAATTTTTAAATAGAGAGTGGATGAGGTTGGAAAAAAATGATTTTATGTAGTGTATAGATGCATGTCTAAGAATTATTATCTATTAATATTAGTTTATCTACACATCAATCTAAATAAAAGCTTACCGGTTTATTCTTTCCTCTAACATCCTATTTTTTATGTCAGCAAGATAAATTTTCTATTCCCATCTATTCTTATTCACCAATGTGCATTAGCAAAGTTAGGAATGCCTATAAATACAATAATCATTATGTTTTGGGTAGTCTATCATAGGACACTCTGTAGTCAAAATATGAAAAGTGACATTGAATTAAACAATGCTTTTCATTTGTGTTGCTCGCATCATCTTTCCAACTTGAGTTTGAATTATACCTCCACATGAAACAAGTGTTTTTATATTTTAATATAATATATTCCATGGCATGTTTAGAACATGAATATATTCCTCCTTTATTTTCATCTTATGATTGAATTTTTTTTTTTTTCTATGATGTATTGTTCATAAAATTTAATATTTTTTTATGGTGTCAATTTTCAGCCATAAATTCTTGTCTTGTCATATTTCTAGTTGTATATCTTAAACCTTCATTTTATAGGAGGTTCATCTTTGTTATTATCCTTTAAAATTTTTAAAATTCCTTGATAGATCTTACTCATCCCCGACTTTTTATTTGGCTTTTCTTTTCTCTTTCCATATAAGATAGATCCATTTTTCTAATCATTTTTTGAGGCAGGTTTATTATTACCATTATTCCCTCTACTTTGAGTTTCATCTATAACATCATCTTTGACAAATTATCATACAACTCAAATTATAATCTTCCCTTGAGATATTCCTTTGTTTATCAATAAATGGTACACATCTTAATGTTGTAGGTCAAATTGATAGTGCTAGACTAGATACATTGTCAAAATGTGACATTATGTTTATATGTTTTGATGAGAATCCCTTACCACTTTCAATAAATTGGCTCTTACTTTACATCTCTCATGAATTAAAAACTACCAAAAATGTGATCATATTTAAATTCACCACAAAATACTCAACAATAATGGTTTTGATATCATCCATAGCAATGAAACTAAGAAAAAACAATAAACAAATAAAATCATATGTAAGACCCCTTCATTTTGCTCTTTTGATCAAACAATGTTCTGTTTGGTTAGGTCTTATTTTATGTTTGTACTTTGACTTAGAACTCAGTTGCTATTTGTTCGCTATCTGTAAAGCGATGTGAATGTGATATTTTGTTGTGATGGTATTTGATCTTGATGTTATCATTGTGACATGCTTTGGATTAGCATTGTGAGAATTTGAATTAATAATGTTTTATGTTTTGATTATATTAATGATGTTAGATTTGTCAATCAGTGATAATGTATTGGTGAAGGGGGCGGGATGGCACCACTCTCTTGTGAGCACCCTGTGATTTTGCGATTTCCTCTTCACGTTGTGTTTTATATGATGCAAATATATAGGTGTGATATGCTTTTGTTTGCAAGTTAACAGGCATAGCACATCGACTCCACCTAGTTTCACAGGTTCGAGCATGTCCATTTCCCAACGGTATTCGATTGGGAGATAGTAGCTAGGTTTTTCGTGCCAAGTCATCACCCTAATCATAGTGTGTCATCGGGTTTTAGACTGGTCCAGTTGCGTTAATTTTGTGCTATTTGCCTTTATTTTATTTTATTGCAAGTTAAAAAGGGTAATTAAATGGCTTTATGTATTTAAGTGGTTGATTAAATTAATCTGGTAATGATGTTAGAAATGTTATTTATTTTATTAATTAATTTAATTTAATTAATAAAATGATTTAATCTTGGATTAAATTAATTTTATTGATTAATTAAATTGATGATGTTTAAATCAGATAAGTATTTCATTGTGAAATTATTTAATGTTTGAAATTGAAAAGATTAAATTGGAAATTTTGGAAAAGGTTTTAAATTTCCTTTTTTTAAAAAATTAGAAAAATGCAAATTGAAAATTGGGATATTTTCTGTTTTGTTTCTGAAAATTGATTGCAGTGGTTGAATGAGATATTTTTGGGATATTTTTTATTATTATGAATTTTTCATGAGTTTTCAACAAGGGATGAAAAAATGGAAAATAGGAGAAACAAGAGATTGTTGGATTTTGTGGGTTTTGGATGGAAGCTGTAAAAATTTGTGGAACTGAATTGGAAGCAAGGTTGTAAGCTAAGCATCATCTGGACCTCCTCAAACTCAAAATACTAGGTTCATTTATTTTGTTTTAATTGTTTCGTAAATACATTTATAAATGTTTTGTTCTTGGAATGCATGATGGAAAATTCAAAACCTGATCTTTGTTCGAATCTTCATGTTGGAAATTTTATCAAATCATAAACCTATGTTCTTTTTTTTATTTTATCACAAAAAGAAAGATGTTCTTGATCATATTTGGGTATTTTAGTTTTCATTTGCTCAATTATTTCTTCAATTTCTTATGGGGATGTTGAATCCATCTATATATATATATATATATATATATATATATATATATATATATATATATATATATATATATATATATGATATATATATATATACACACCATTTTATTCTTTTAAAATTCCATGTTGAAGAGGATTTGTTGTTTAAAAAAATATTATTTTTTAAAAATGTACCCCTGTGTGGGGGCGCGGATTTCAAAAATCTGCAGGGTTTCATAAACTATGTTTTGGATTTATAAAATAAAACAAAATTAAAAAAAATAAATAGTGGTGGCACTGGGGGCTCACCCCCACGCGCCGCCCATGGGAGGCGTGTGGGGGTGAGCTGCGTCCAGCGTAGCCCCCCACAGTTCGCACAGCGTTGTGGATACAGTCGCCACCATTGTTAGTGGGTTGTTGTGCAATGCACAGCGCCACCAACAATGGCGGCCAGTTGTGCCCACAGCCACCAGCGGCGCCTCTTAAACACAGTCGGTGGCGCTAAACCCATCCACGGCCGACCCTAACCCTCTGCCATTGCCTTATGCATGCAACCCGAAAATAGCCACCCCGGCCCTAAGAAAAAATGCACGGCTCGAGGCCTGATTGGGGTTTTTTCTTTAAAAACAAAATATTTATTAAAACATTAATATATTAATATTTATTATTATATTTTATAATATTATTATAGTAATATAATATGTATTAATATTTAGTATTATATTATATAATATTATAATATTATTTATATTTGTTTTAGTTAATTAAAACAGATCTATATATATATATTATAATTGTGATTTAAATGATGTTATGATGTATTTAATTAATATCATGTTTTTTTTAATGTAATTGAGGAAACTTTAAATCAATTTTCTATAGTTGATGTCATTAGTTTATTTTAAAATAAGATATTTGGAAGGAACAAATATTGGACTTAAAGGTACTATTGTTTAATAGAGAAATTAATTGATTTTTTTTTAAAAATGATTTATTTTGAAAAGAAGAAATAGATGTTTTGAAAATAGGATGTGTTAAATCAACGAAGTAAATATCTATTTTATTATTATTTACAAGTAATTGAGGAATTAAATGTTTGGTTTAAATTTCATCTTTTGTCTGAAAGAGACGTTATTGAATCAATTTATTGTGCAATAAATTCTTGAATTTTATTAAGGGAAATGGATTTAATATATCCACATTTAGTTTATTTCCTCACAATTGCTTTATGTGAATATTTCCTTCGTATTCTTGGTTAGGGAAATGGGTTAAGTGTCTTTAATCTGTAAGTCTTCTAGAGGACCCTAGAGGTTGGGGGTTGTCATTTTGTAATCTTGACCATTTGTTAATACCCTTGGGTAGTGCATGTTACGTATCAGTTAATTACCCAGTTTCCAAGAACGGGGATGTTTTGTGCCTCATGTGGAAGGAGTGGATTATGTGATTTGTGCCTCCTTGTAACGAGTGGTTTTGGTTATTGTTGTTACCTCGAGTGTTTGGAGAGGGTTTTGTCTTATGTCGCCTCCTGAGAAAGGAGTGATCGTGATATCTTGTTTGTTTGCACTTTGGTACCCTTGGTGATTGGATGGTATGTGTGTTGTCAAGTAGAAGAGTGGCTTCTGTTAGGGGCCAGAGCCCAAAGAGGTAAGATTGGGTAACTTTCGGAAGTAATTTAATCAAGTGAAACTAAATCAATACTTAGAAGATTAGGACTAACTTCTCACTAATCAAGATAAGTTGGCCTCACTCATAGACACAAGGGCTCGTTTAGACTTGGGATGAGTGGGAAGACTTGGAATGGCAAGGTCATCTATCCTATCTGTACATAAGTTATTTGATCCCGCATTAGTTAGTATGAGGGCCAGGGGATCGGTTGAGGCCACCAAGTTAGTCGGAGCCTATGAAGATCCGCTTGGGTAACTTATGACGAACTATGTGATGACACTCTATCTAGGACAACAGTTGGTATTTGATTTTACGAGTATGGTTTCCTTAACATACCGGACGTGACCATAGTTGGTATTCGATTATTATGTGTATGGTTCTCTTAACATACTTGATCTACTTTGTATTTGGAAGCAATGTGACCATGTAGAGTTGTACCCAAGTTGTACTCATGTTGTACTGGTGTTGTACTTGTGTGGTAGATGTGATTGGTTGTTTCAGTTTAGTTCAATATTGTGTTAGCCTGTGTCTAGAGGTAGATGTCCTTGACTAGGATTCCTTATTACTATCTCCTAGCACGGGGGGTGGGCCTTTGGGTTCCACATGGTTGGGTGGAATGCACCTTAATCCATTTGGCTTTCTTCATGTTCGTGCTGACGATATTTCTAGTTGGAGAGCTCGTGAGATTCAATTTTAGTTATTTCTTTATTTCATTTCAGTTTTTTTTGTAATTTATTACCCCTCTATTGATATCGAGGTCGAATGTTGTAATTGTAAGTGTGAATAATTAAACAAGATTAAAACACTTCTTAATATGACATTATATCAAAGACAAAATCAAATGAACTAAATCAAAACAATAATCTATTGAAAGCGTCATATTGCTCTCTATCTCCAAAGATTTACTAAATCACTGTGGCTCTTAGATTGTGCAAGCAATGTGACTATTAAAGTGACTATCTGAAGAATGAGAAAGATGCTAATGCAATGATATGGAGTTAGATGATAATACTAGATGATAAATAAACAAAACTAGCATGAATTGACATAGAAATAGATAAATGTAGCTACAAGAGGCAGCCATGATTGTGAAAGCTTGATTGTTGGATGCTTGATGATTGATGGTTGAATTCTTGCAGAGTAAGAGTGAATAAGTTAGATTATCTAGATCCTTTCTTAGTTGAATGAGGCTTTATTTATAGATTTCCTGGCTATAGAAATGCACAGGGAAGGAATTTGAGAGGCTTGGATTCAATCTGGAGGATTGAATGGTGAGAGATGGAGGAGATTGAGAGAAATTTGGAGATTGTCTCTACCCATGAAAACACGAGGAAAGAGAAGAGGAAAGATTGATGGAGGAGGATTGAGAGAAGAATTTGAAATTTGTCTCAAAAACTTCCCGTGAAGTTTCAATCAATTAATTTAGACATGATTTTGACATAAATTAGACATAGGCTATCTAATTCATTTTTGAGGAAATATAGATGGAATATTCCTTATGTCTTTATTCAAATATTTTTGATTTATTTAAATTAGGAAAAGGGAGATAAATAATTTAATAAAACAAACTATAGGTTTGTTTATTAAATTAAAGAGAAGAATATGGCAATTAATAAATAAAGCGTTTAATCTTTATTTAATTAATTTAAGACTGATGTCATAGAATAAAATAGGAAAATGATAATTAAATCAAACAAAGTATTTATTTTTGTTTATTTATTTAAGATGAGATTGGAAGAAATTTAGAAGAATTGAACGTGAACTATATAAATAAATATTTCTATTTATTTAAACAGTAGAGGAATTTAAGATAATTAATCAAATAATTCATATTTAATTAATCGGATTCTCCAGACCATTTTTAGGTGTATACATTTTGCCCCTCTTCGAAGTGATGTGTTTACGCGTTACTTCAAAGAAAATTTTGTTGCTACTGCCAGGATCGAAAATAATTTAGTGTGCCCCAGACATGCCCCAGATATTGATTTTCAAATGATTGCCGATAATATGCCCCCTCAGGAGATAAATTAATGATATGATGATTTTTAAGATTTTTCAAAATTTTATGATGATTTGACAATTCGATGATGATTTGATGAAGATTGGATGAAAAAATAATTTATCTCCCAACAATGATCAAGAAAATAGCACTTGTGGATGAATTTCAATTAATTCTATGAAGAAAATTAATTAAAATATAATAAAAACGCACCAAAAATCCCCTTTTCAAAAATTTATATATAGTCTAAAAGGTCATTTTAAAGTCATTTGAACCTTTTGACTTTTAAACTTTAGTGAGAGAGACATTTCAGCCAACTGAAGCAGGATGCCAATCCCCTACCACACTCATGGTTTCGAGTGTGTTCGACGGTACCAACGGCCGACCATGTATGGACCTCAGGTATGTACCTGTACACCTCCTTGTTTTGCATGCAATTTTATTTTTTAATGCTTTTTAGTGCTTTTGGCATTTTTATACTAGTTTAACGCTTTCACTCCGGTGTAGTGCTTCCATAAGCTAGATTAGCACTTGCATTATTTTCTCTAGCGCTTTCGTAGGATAAAGTAGCGCTTTCATGATGTAGCACTTAGGTAGTTAGAATTAGCGCTTAGATGCCGTATTTTAGCACTTAGAGAGTTCTAGCACTTTGATTTGGTAATTTAGCACATCGATGGTTTGTTATAGCAATTTGATGAAAAGGCACTTTGAGAGACTGTTTTAGCGCATCGATGTGTTAAAACAACACTTTGGGTAAAGTAGCGCCTTGGTTGCCTGTTATAGTGCATCGAAGGTGCGAAATAGCACTTTGGATAAAACAATGCTTTGGTTTCTTGTTTTAGCGCATATGATTGATAAAATAGCACTTCTGGGTTTTAGCGCTTTGGATGCCTATTTTAGCACATCTATGTCAGAATGAGAGATTTTGACTTAGTTAAGCTTGATTTTGTCAATTTCGTTCATGTCCATTCTTCGGATTGGTATGATTGATAATCCAAATTTTTTATGTTTGATTATGATGATTTAAATAAGACTTACTCTCATGATAGGCGAGAATAATATTATTTGTGATGATCCTCATGATAGGTGAGGAAATGATTCAATATCTAACAAATCTAATGATAGGCGAGATTGGATAATTTTTGATGAACCACATGATAGGTGAGGTTTGTTGATGTTGTTCATGAATTTTGATAAAAAACTTCATACCAATTTTTGATTAGTTCAATAGTATAATGACTCTTGATTTCTTGACCTAGATAACTGATTGTAAATTTGTTATGATGATAGGAGCATTTGGGTACTCTCCAGATGCGAGAGTGGTTTCCTTGGACGATTGATTTGATACCTCATCTAACTCCAAATGAGATTCAGGTTATAGATCGATGTGGCCTGACTAGTTTACTTGACATGCCCCAGATTAGGATTAATCAGGTTCTCCTTACTGCTTTGGTTGAGAGATGGCACAGTGACCATAACAATTTTCACTTACCCACCAACGAGATGATGGTCACACCCGAGGATGTGTGGCAGATTTTGCGCATTCCGTTTATGGGTGAGATCATAGTGTATGATTCTCATGAGGCTAGTGGGAGAGATGCTCTCTGTAGTGTTTTAGGATCCTCACATTACAGGTCCGAGTGTTCAATGGAGGACAATTGCTAATGCCTATGATGCACTTCCAACAATGCTTGCTAGCTTTATTGGAGTTTTCCTATGCCCTGATCATAGGTCAAAGGGATTTCTTGTGGGTTGGGGCCGGATATTAAAGAGCATGGTCGTACATGGTACGAGATACGCGTGGGGGATGTGCATGTTGGCACATCTTTATCATGATTTGCATTCAGTGGTATACCTTGGGGCTCGGAGTCTATCAACAAGGATGACCTTGTTATAGGTGTGGGCATGGGAGCACTTTTCTATTGCTCAACCATTTCCAATGGCAGACAGACCAGCAGGCATACAGTATGTGTTTAGATACAGAGTTTGGATTACCTAGGTTCGGATGGGTAAGTTGGAGCATTGGAGGCAGGTTTTTGATGATACAGAGACTGTTACCTAGCAACCATACCTAGATTGTGAGCAGTGGGATGAGGACGATGTCGTGTTGGGGTATCTCTATGATTCCATGTATCTGATTGGCCAGACATAGTTTGTATTAGAGAGGTTTTTGCTTCGACAAGTGTCCAGGCAGTATGGCATTGTCCAGTGTATGCCACAGGGGGTAGCCCACTATGCTAGGTGGTAGAGTGATATACCTAATTGGGGGCCTTGTTTTTCATATGATGTTCTAGTAGAGGGATACAAGGCACTACAGCCATCACCCTGGGACATGCATAGAGACATTGCATAGGCAATAGTTACAGAGGAGTATATTGCATTTTTGGCTTTGGTTCCACATCCTCACATTACCATCCCAGACGAGCCAACACTGTTACCTATAGAGGAGGATGTGGCCGAGGGTTCTACAGATAGTGAGGGTGGTACTCCGTCAGGTAGTAGCATGGAGAGTGGTAGTGATGGCAGCAACAACGATGATATTGATGGTGGTAGTGGAGGTGATAGAGGGGTAGGGCCAGTTCCAGTGGTCCATCATCTAGTAGGACTCGCAAGAGGTGAGCAGTAGCAATACCGTTAGTGGACCACCAGAGATAGATAGCAGGTCTCCAGACACAGGTACAAACACTGCAGGGATAGTTGGTACATGCCCGGGGTTTGCTTGTTCAGACCCAAACTCATATGCACGCTCAGGTCCAAGCCCATGCTCAAGCTTTAGCGCAAGTTTAGGGACAGTTGGCCATTGTACAGACTCAGGTTGCCACTTTGACAACTGAGCGAGATAGTGCACGTCAGATTTCTGAGAGGGCACAGGAGATTGTTGAGACCCTACAAAGAGTGGCTAATGGAACCTTGGTAGGAGATTATATGAGAGAGGTTATGCGGGCTAGCTGAGAGGCTGAGTTTTATCGGGGCAGATATCATGATGTAGTGTCGGCTGATCACAGAATTAGCTATGCCCCATTGAGATCTAGGCAGATGCATACTTGGACAGTGAGTGAGCATGTGACACAGCCTCCACGTAGAGATCCCAAATATCCTAGTTCTTCCAGGGGTGTTGGTGGTACTGATCCTATTGGGCATGCACACTCTGGTAGTAGCAGATTATAGATGCTATGTGATTCCGAGATACTCCTTTTTGAGATATGATGTATACTATGATTTAGCTCATTTTTGATGATATATCTTTATTCAGACTTCATTGTACACTTGACACTGATGATATATATATATATATGATGCAGTTGATTTGATCCTATGATGGTTTGTGATTTCTATGTGATGGATGCATTTATTTATGATGATGTATCATGCGATGTTTCTATATGAAAGCTTTTATTTCAATGTGATGATGATTATGATGAATGTGTCTATAAAATATTTGATGTATGGATGTATGATGTAATATATGAAATTCTAAATGATAATAATAATGATGATGTATAGATAATATAATGATTATGATATTGCTATCAAGATTCAACTGTGTAGTTTTTCGAGTCAAACTCATTGACCCATGATTCATGAGTAGTGGTTCATAAGAACCCATCTCTCATGATAATGAATGATCCACTTAGCACTCATTGCATCTAGGTGATGCTCACAGAGGTGAAGTATTGGTCCGTCCCGGGAGGTCACCCATCCTAGTACTGCTCCAGCTCAAGCACGCTTAACCACGAAGTTTCCTCCAAGGTTAAGCCCGCTTAGCTTGCTACCTCATTTGCAAAACCTTCAGCAAGTGTTGTGCCTTATGAACCATTCATTATAGAGCCCCTTTAGCTCATCAATTGATAAGTAGGAGGTTTCTTCCACAGCGTGTCAAATTATGATATTGCTATCAGGATTCAACCGTGTAGTTTTTGAGTCAAACTCATTGACCCATGATTCATGAGTAGTGGTTCACAAGAACCCATCTCTCATGACAATGAATGGTCCACTTAACACTCATTGCATCTAGGTGATGCTCATAGAGGTGAAGCATTGGTCCGTCTCGGGAGGTCACCCATCCCAAAAATGCTCCAGCTCAAGCGCGCTTAACCACAGAGTTTCCCCCAAGGTTAAACCCACTTAGCTTGCTACCTCATTTGCAAAACCTTCAGCAAGTGTTGTGCCTTATGAACCATTCATTATAGAGCCCCTTTAGCTCATCAATTGATAAGTGGGAGGTTTCTTCCACAGCGTGTCAAATTATGATATTGCTATCAGGATTCAACCGTGTAGTTTTCGAGTCAAACTCATTGACCCATGATTCATGAGTAGTGGTTCACAAGAACCCATCTCTCATGATAATGAATGGTCCACTTGGCACTCATTGCATCTAGGTGATCTAAAACTACGGTTTGAATCATTAACACCAATATCATAATTCATCACAATGATGAACATAGTTCTTAATGTCCTTGTGCATTGAGGGCCAATAGTATCCAATGCCTAAGACTTTATGGGAAGTTCTGCTTGTAGAGTAATGTCCTTCTGAAGGATCATCGTGACTCATCGTGACAGGCCCTTAGAATGTTGTAGGTTTCATCCGCTCTTACACATCTCCTCAAGATCATATCAAAACCACAACAAAATAACATTTCGTTAATCCATTTGAATGGAGCACTTTCCCTTATTAGATGCTTCTTTTGCTTAGTCATGAATCCAGAGGGTACCTCTAAAGTAGCTAAATAGTTGGCGATATCTGCAAACCAGGGTGATTTTATAGAAACTACAAATAGATTTTCATCTAGAAATTCATCCTAAACAGGAGTATTATCACCTTCTTCATGTTTGATTCATGAAAAAAAATCTACTACTACATTATATTTCCCTGGTTTGTCAAGAATCATGGAATTAAACTCCTAAAGGAGCAATAACCATCTCATAATTCGACCATTGACTATGGGTTTATTCATTAGGTACTTCACAATTTAGTGGTCCATATAAACTGTAACCTTATATCCCGTAATATAATGGCAGAATTTCTTAATAGCATGAACAATAGCTAGGAATTCCTTTTCTGTTGTATAATTTCTTTCTGCAGGAGTAAGATTTTTACTGATGAAATATATGGCATACTTACCCCCATTCTCATCTTCTTGTCCCAGCACTGCACTGATAGCATCTACATAGATATGGAAAGGAAGACTCCAATTTGGCCCTCACAGTACGGGAGCAGAGACAAGCTTTTGATTGATTGCCTCAAATGATTGTTGATACTTAAATGTCCAGATGAACTCTACTTCTTTCTATAAAAGAGAGAACATAGGAGCTGCAATTTTACTGAAGCCTTCTATGAACCTTCTATAGTAACCAGCATGTCCAAGAAAAATTTGTACATCAGTTTGTGTTTGAGGGATAGTCAACTGTTGGATGACTTCAATTTTCTTAGGGTCAACCTTTATTCCTTCAAAGGAAATATGATGACCCAAGACTATTCCTTGCTCTACCATTATTAAACATTTTTCATGGCTAAGGGATAGTTTATTTTCCTCACAAACTTGTAGAATTCGATCTAGGTTCTAAAGAGCTTTATCATATGTTGACCCATAGACTATAAAATCGTCCATGTAGACCTCGACACAGTGATTAATGAGAGCATAAAATATGGCAAGAATGGATCTCTGAAAGGTCGCTGGAGCATTACACAATCCAAAAGGAAGCACTTTGTATGCAAATGTGCCCCATGGGTAGGTAAACGTGGTTTTGTCTTGGTCTTCTGGAGCAACCTGTATCTGATTATAACCACTAAATCCATCAAGAAAGGAGAAATATTTCCTCCCAACCAAGTTGTCCAGGACCTGATCAACAAATGGTAGGGGAAAATAATCTCTATAAGTGGCTTTATTGAGTTCTCGATAATCTACACAGATTCTCTATTTCCCATTTTTCTTTGGGATGACCACCATAGGTGATACCCACTTACTATCAGAGATTGGATAAATAAATCCAGCACGAAGGAGTTTCTCAATCTCAATTTTGACCAGATCCTTTAATGCAAGATTGAGTCTCCTCTGTGGCTGGCAAAGAAGCCTTATACTGATGTCAATGTAAATGTGATGAGTACAAACACTTGGGTGAATTCCCCTCATGTCCTTATAATCCCAAGCAAACGCTTTAGACCTCTATACCAACACATTAAACAACTTATCCTCTTGAGTTTCTATCAGCCAGCTATTGATATTCAAAAAAATTCTTGGTAATAGCATTATCGATTTTGTTCCAGGATGGACCGAGGTGACAGTATGAATTGGTCATGACAAGGTATTAAGAGGACAACTATGAGGTACCAGTTGGTGAAACCTTGTGATATCCTCATAGAAATGACTTATTCTGGGAATCATATTTGCTAAGGGACAAGGCATTCCCATTGTAGCATAGTTGTGATCCATCCCATTTATATCAATTGGTTGCCCAAAAATTCTTGGGGCATCCATCACTTCTTCCTCATTCAGGGTTATAGCAAGGCATGCTACTTTGTTTACTAACTCTTCCTCTAGTTCTTCCCCGTGTTGTTTAATTACTACCATGGCTAGGGAGGCTAAACTGTTCAAACCATTGGATTCCTCGGGTTCATCAACCTAGATATTTTTATGCTCAGTAGGTTTAGTAGGGGGATATAAGAACAAACGTTTACTGTCTTGACCATGTGAAATGGTCATTCCCCCTTCCCTACAATCAATCTTAGTAGCAACCATGGCCAACCAAGGTATTCCAAGAATTATAGGATAGCTATATTTAGGTGTAAGCGACAGGATTACTTGGAAGTCGACTGGATATTCCCATCCATAAACTTTGACAAAGATGTTTTTAATGACACCCTTAGGGATGGCTATAGACTAATTTTCTATTTGAAAGACTATGGTTGTAGGACGTAAATCAGTTAAACCTAATTTTTCCATTACATCCACAGTCATCACATTAATAACTGCCCCTAGATCCACTAGTGTATTTGGTATTGCTACCTCGTTGATTGTAATGGTTATAAGTGGACTCCCAGGATCATCATATTTTGGAGCGAAAGTATTTCCAAACATAAAATGGGCTAAATAACCATCAATATGAATGGTATTTATCTTTTTTGGCTTCCTACCTGGCATTTTGATACATAGTTGTTTGATTAACTGGTTTAGCTCAAGAATTTCCTTTATTGCTTGCAATAAAGGAACTTCAATTTGTAGTTACTTAATCTCCTGAATTAACGCAGTTTCTGAAGTCAAGGATACTTCCGGAGTATCTTCCAGAGTTATGGACTTTAAACGCTCTGGATATGGTGCCATCCTTTTCTCCTTTGGAACAGGATCCTTCTTATGTTGACATAAGGACTGACCTTCCTCCCCCTGAGACAAGTCAAAATCCCCTGCCATTGAAAAAGGCTCTTTGTCTTTGGGAGTGGTATCCTGATTAGACGACATGTCTTTTATTGGATTTTTAGGCTCAAGTTCCTCCACTATTTCCTCAATAGTGGGAGGTTGAAGATTTCGAATAGAGCGGAGCTGCACATTTCCAAAATGTATCGTATTAAGTCCTGTAACATTTTCATGTTCGGTAGAATAGACTAGTGTATTATGGCAATTATTCTTAGGATTTGGAAGCGGTTGTGCTAGAAGCTGAGGTTGGTTCACCTACTCATTCTGAGGAGGGTTTTGAGCTGGAGGTAACAGATTTTATTGTTGATTTCTCCTAGGTTCAGTATAAAACTAATTTTGTGCCCGATTCCATTGAGGGGAATCATGTTGTTGGTACCATTGTTGTTGTGGTTGATTTGTCCACTGTGAATTTCCCCATGTGTGGTTTGTCCATTCAGGGGATCCCCAATAAGGAGTTCCCTAGTTAGGTTGTGGTTGAGGCAATTGATTCCAAGATGGAGTCCATTGATTATGAGCCCAATTATTTTGTGGCCTCCATGCAGAATTAAGATTCTGTCCATAAGAGAAATTACCTCCTTGATGGTGGTTTAAGGCATTTATTTCTTCTTCAACCTGAATGGTTTTTTTCTTAGTATTCTTGATATCATACAAAAGCTCACATTGATTTGTAGGATGGTTTTTCTCACAAAGCTAACAAATATTGGCTTTATCTAAAGGACACTCACGCGGCAAGTGTTTATTCCGACACCTTGGATAATAAATTGACAAGGTCTCAGGGTTACAAGTTTTAGCTTGTATACCATCTAATGTGATATTCAACTGAACAAGAATTCCTATTTTCAGATTTTCTATTTCTTTTTGGAGCTTACCTATCTCATTAGACCCTTTAAAAAGATTAGTTTTGTGGATTCCTCCCTAAGTACGGGAGAAATTCCAACATAACTCACATATTTACTCAAGGGTTAGTTGAGATATGTCACTTTTTCTCATTAGATCAAGATTTCTTCTAACATCATCATCAAGACCTTTAAGAAAAAATATTTTTAGGATCTCAACGCTAATGACCTCTTCTCCACATCTTTTGGAGAGGAAGAGGAAGCTATCGAGATAATATTCTAAGCTTTCATCCTCGTTCTGTCTCAGCTTGAACAACTCTTCCTTAGGATCACTTACCCTATAGTAACTCTGGTATTTTTGCAAGAAAACAGTCTCCATTTCCCCCCAGGATGTTATACTTCTAGAACCTAACCCATAAATCAACGCATTGTTGAGTCTTTCAAAGTTGACGAAAAGAGCTTCAACTTTTGGTTTTCATTCTTGTAATCATAAGTTTGACACAGAACTTTAAATTCAAAGAGAAACCAGTATGGGTCTTCCGAGGACAAGCCACAAAAGGCTGGAAGGAAACCCGGGGAGATGTTCTTCATTACGGTATCATCGTCTATATCCAACGTAATAGGATAAGTAAACATTCTAGGAGGCTGAGGTTCATTGTGGTTAGGTTCAGCTCTATGATCTCCCATGATGTTTAGAGGAGTTTGTTCCACAAAAACAATTTCTTCTATAACTGGTTGTTGTGCCAATTGCTCGACAGGTAAATAATGGAAAGCCTCGAGTGGAGTAGACTCAAATAATTCTTTAGAAGTGTGGTCGTCTGAGCCTTGGGCTTCCCAAGATATGATTGGTACGTATTTTGGGGAGGTCTTTGGTATAAAACATCCATGAGGGCCTCTTTTCCTGACCATGCAGAAAAGGAAGCCAACTGAGAAATTTTTGGTATAAAACTTGGTATTCAAATCGTCTCCTAGTAACACTTAAGCACAAAGGCTATTTGATTCCCTGGCAACAGCGCCAAAAAGTGATAGGCTATCGTTAGGTCCTACTACTTTAGAATATTGAAATGTCAATTAGTCGACCAGGCAGTGTCCAAGGCAATTTGCAGAAGGAAATTATTTGGATAACTCATTTTATATTTTTTGTTTTTCTTTAAACTACGGAAATCAATTCTAGTCTAAGGCCATTACTATTTAACTAGAAAATAATCTTACTCTAAGGAAAAAAATTGGAAATACTAAATTAAAAAGCATAAGACAACTAATTTAGAAAGCATTATGACTAAACTAGAAAGCATGGAAACAAGCAAACTAAACAACTGATATACTACGGAAGAAGAAAAGTAAGTGAACAAACAATGAAACATCTTTTAAATATTAAGGGACTTTATCATCTACAAAAGATAACTCATACAAATTAAAAACAATGGTGCTCTGGAACTACAGACTCGACTCTTCGATAAACTTAGTTACTTCCTACTGAACAGTAATCTACCTTTAACAAAAAAAATAACTTAACAGTAAAATACTTATCTATCTAAGCTAACTTCCCTTGAGTAGCCAGTTTGCGAGTTAACACTTCATCTTTAAATCACATAAGCTACAGATTCTCAAGTCTTTCCATTACGAATAGTCATCATCATTCATAATTCAACAGTTTACCAATAAACAGAAATCAGGTAACTCATTTCAACAATATTTTGAAAAACCATGTGAACAGCATAATGATACTTCCTCTGTCTTATTCATCACCTGTTGAAATTACATTCTTATAGATAACTTATAACTAAATCCTAAATTTAAGATGGCATGGATAGCCATTGAAAAAGTCTTCAACAACTTAAAACTAACTTTTATGTCTTTAAAGCTCATAAATACATAGAAGGCTCGAAAAGAGCCATGAAGTTTGGATAACAGAATTTTAAAGAACAAAAACTAAATCCTCGGTTCATCGGCCTGAGATTCAGGAGGAGGTTCGCAACATTTATCTTCATTATTCTCAAGGCACGTGTTGGCTTGGATTTTTTATAACAGTTGCTAGATGACCGATTTATTTCCTACAAAAACACTCAAATCAACCTAATAAACCTACATTGGCAAATTTCCTCAATTGATCAAAAGAAAGAAAGAAAGCATATTTTTCCTTAAAATAAGCAATTATTTCTCCTAAAGTTTAATAAATTGGCATAGGCTTAGGATTGAGTTGGTAAAAGTAAGCTTTTTAGATTTTATTATGATGAGGTTATGTTTACCTCATGAATGGGGTCGAGTGCTTGAGAGTATGGTCATGTAGGGTACACGATATGCTTGGGGATCATGCATGCTTTCTCATTTATACCATGAGCTAAATCAAATATTTTACTATAGAGGGAATAGCATGGCCATTGGATGTTCTCTGCTTCAGGTTTGGGCATGGGAACATATAGTAGTTACACGTCCTGTGGGGGATAGACAACGTCCAGTTGGGCGACCATACATTTTTGCATATGCAAGTTTTGTTGTCCAGCCAAGGTTGGGAAAGTTAGATTATTGGCAGAGGGTACTTGATGATCTGGATACAGTTACATGGCGTCCATACTTGGATTGCGAGCAGTGGCCGGAGGATGCCAGAGAGATGCCATATGTTTTTGTTTCGCGATACTTGATTGGCCACACCCCATATATTATAAAGAGATTTCTACTGGGTTAGGTGCTTAGATAGTATGGTTGGATATAGGGGATGCCCCAGGGTTCAACTATTTATGCTCGTCACCAGTAGGAGATTTCAGTGTGGGGACCCCAGATTTTATTTGATGCAGTTGCTACAAAGTTCACTGCTTTAGGTGCACAAATGTGGGACTATAGAGCATATATTCTTGATGGGGGGATGACAGCTGATTATGCTCAATATGCTATAGCACATCCAGTACCACAACTTACCAGTCGTGAGGAGCCTTTTGTACCACTAGATGGGGGCAGAGCATAGAGACCCGAACAAAGGCAGAGGAGAGAGGAGATGGAGGAGAGTGGGAGTGAGGATGATGATGAGAATATCGATGATGATGATGATGATGATGATGATGGAGATGGAGGTGGGGATGACAGGGCTGCCCTGACAACAATACAGATACCATAGGGAGACATCTTGTTGTAGGCAGTGGGACCGACACAAGAGGTCCATCAGATCAGGGACATATAGCCACCCTACAATCCACAGGTTAGAGTCTACAGGGGCATGTGGCACAAGCACATGCCACTATACAATAGTTATAGGCATAGGTGACTACCCTGATGATTGAGACGGATGCTGCAAGATAGGCTGGTGAGTAGGAAGTAGCTCTATTTGAGAGATTGCAGAGAGTGGCCGAGGGGACCTCTATGGGTGTGATGATGGCAGAGGTTACACGGGTTGCTAGAGAGGCCGAGTATTATCATGGCTGATACCATGAGGCTATTCCCGCAGAGTAGAGAGTGAGCTATGTAGCATCTAGATTAGGTTGCAGCCACTCTCATACCACTAGCATGGGTGTGACACTACCACTCTGTAGAGATCCGGATCCAGATCCTGTTATAGGTGCTGCAAGTGTAGGTACTTTAGGTGCAGGAGGTCTTGCAAGACCAACGAGTCCTAGGGGAAGTACCTCATAGTCCCATGATCCTTTTTGATTATGTATATTTGATGAGATTTATATACACATTCATTTTTGTCACATTTTATGAATATATCTTTACATTTGATATCATTGTATATTTGGACATTGATTTTATGAGATGCAACAGATATTGTTGATCGATGCAATGTCTATGTGATTCTCTATGATGGATGCATTTATCATGGATGTATGTATGATTGATGTTTATATGATGGATGCCTATGATGTATGCATTTAATTTCTATTGTGACGTGTTATGTAATGATTATGATGTGTTTATGTTATGTGAATGATGTTTTAATGCTATATGAGATGGATGCAAATGATATTGCAATGCAATGTGTATTTTGGTATTTTTCTGATGCTTACATATATAATTGAATGCATGGATGTATGATGATGATGTGATGTGATAATGTTTTCTAAATGCTTTGTAAATGGATGTAATGATGATATGATGTAAAAATGACAATGTGATGGAAAATGATTGTCTCTAAATGTATGGATGATATGAAAATGCAATCTAAATAAATGACGTGATATGAAAAATGATAACACAC
>CM021107.1:481498189-481543328 GCA_007115665.2 Sequoiadendron giganteum | reverse complement strand
GATGGTTAATAGAACTAAGGAAAAATCCCCAGCCCTTAGTTTTGGTATCATTGATTTGGATGATAACACTCTACAAAGTTTGTTTGCTAATCAAGTCAATTTTATAACCAAAGGATGACATGGAGATTCAGGTGTTAAGAAGTTGGCTAATCAAAACTAGGCCTATTTTCTATTTATTTTTTTCTATCCTTTTTCTATATATTTTTTCTATTTTTCTTTTATTTATTCTTTTGGTTGCTATTCCTATTGACCTTAGGGATTTTTATAAGTATCACATCTTATGAGCTTTCCTCTTCTATCTAATGACATTGCTTTTGTATAATAGTTTCACCTCTTTTAAAAGCCTATTTTTTTCCAACTTGTAAAGTTAGAAATGCCTTTGTCACTTTACCTAAATAAGAGATTAGGAGCTTTGTGTACCATGAGGTGATCTTTGTACATTAGTCTAATTAAGGATAGATATTCTACAAAATCTCTTTGTGTTGGACCATGCAAGGAGATCCATTTGGTATCAAAATCCTTAATAATATTATTTCCTATGGTTATTTCTTCAAAAAATTATTGAGTTTCTAAAAACTATTTGGGGCTTCAAAAAAAAGTATGAGTGCAGCTCACAAACTAGATCTTCAATTTTCAAAATTTTACAAAACTTGTCCATATTTAAATGCTAAATTCAATATGTGATCAATGCAATGAGTAAAAAATATATATGATGAAAAAGAAGTTTGTAGCTTTACACAAATATTATTACTTTGAACTCGCATTATTGAAACCCCAAGCCCCATAAACCATTACACACATCAATTTTTTGATAGTTGTGTGGCCATCCATACTTCCAGTTTAAATCAAATATTTCTTGACCATTTCAAATTGATAATGTGATGTTGTGCATTATCCTTAATTTTTAAATAGAGAGTGGATGAGGTTGGAAAAAAATGATTTTATGTAGTGTATAGATGCATGTCTAAGAATTATTATCTATTAATATTAGTTTATCTACACATCAATCTAAATAAAAGCTTACCGGTTTATTCTTTCCTCTAACATCCTATTTTTTATGTCAGCAAGATAAATTTTCTATTCCCATCTATTCTTATTCACCAATGTGCATTAGCAAAGTTAGGAATGCCTATAAATACAATAATCATTATGTTTTGGGTAGTCTATCATAGGACACTCTGTAGTCAAAATATGAAAAGTGACATTGAATTAAACAATGCTTTTCATTTGTGTTGCTCGCATCATCTTTCCAACTTGAGTTTGAATTATACCTCCACATGAAACAAGTGTTTTTATATTTTAATATAATATATTCCATGGCATGTTTAGAACATGAATATATTCCTCCTTTATTTTCATCTTATGATTGAATTTTTTTTTTTTTCTATGATGTATTGTTCATAAAATTTAATATTTTTTTATGGTGTCAATTTTCAGCCATAAATTCTTGTCTTGTCATATTTCTAGTTGTATATCTTAAACCTTCATTTTATAGGAGGTTCATCTTTGTTATTATCCTTTAAAATTTTTAAAATTCCTTGATAGATCTTACTCATCCCCGACTTTTTATTTGGCTTTTCTTTTCTCTTTCCATATAAGATAGATCCATTTTTCTAATCATTTTTTGAGGCAGGTTTATTATTACCATTATTCCCTCTACTTTGAGTTTCATCTATAACATCATCTTTGACAAATTATCATACAACTCAAATTATAATCTTCCCTTGAGATATTCCTTTGTTTATCAATAAATGGTACACATCTTAATGTTGTAGGTCAAATTGATAGTGCTAGACTAGATACATTGTCAAAATGTGACATTATGTTTATATGTTTTGATGAGAATCCCTTACCACTTTCAATAAATTGGCTCTTACTTTACATCTCTCATGAATTAAAAACTACCAAAAATGTGATCATGTGATCATATTTAAATTCACCACAAAATACTCAACAATAATGGTTTTGATATCATCCATAGCAATGAAACTAAGAAAAAACAATAAACAAATAAAATCATATGTAAGACCCCTTCATTTTGCTCTTTTGATCAAACAATGTTCTGTTTGGTTAGGTCTTATTTTATGTTTGTACTTTGACTTAGAACTCAGTTGCTATTTGTTCGCTATCTGTAAAGCGATGTGAATGTGATATTTTGTTGTGATGGTATTTGATCTTGATGTTATCATTGTGACATGCTTTGGATTAGCATTGTGAGAATTTGAATTAATAATGTTTTATGTTTTGATTATATTAATGATGTTAGATTTGTCAATCAGTGATAATGTATTGGTGAAGGGGGCGGGATGGCACCACTCTCTTGTGAGCACCCTGTGATTTTGCGATTTCCTCTTCACGTTGTGTTTTATATGATGCAAATATATAGGTGTGATATGCTTTTGTTTGCAAGTTAACAGGCATAGCACATCGACTCCACCTAGTTTCACAGGTTCGAGCATGTCCATTTCCCAACGGTATTCGATTGGGAGATAGTAGCTAGGTTTTTCGTGCCAAGTCATCACCCTAATCATAGTGTGTCATCGGGTTTTAGACTGGTCCAGTTGCGTTAATTTTGTGCTATTTGCCTTTATTTTATTTTATTGCAAGTTAAAAAGGGTAATTAAATGGCTTTATGTATTTAAGTGGTTGATTAAATTAATCTGGTAATGATGTTAGAAATGTTATTTATTTTATTAATTAATTTAATTTAATTAATAAAATGATTTAATCTTGGATTAAATTAATTTTATTGATTAATTAAATTGATGATGTTTAAATCAGATAAGTATTTCATTGTGAAATTATTTAATGTTTGAAATTGAAAAGATTAAATTGGAAATTTTGGAAAAGGTTTTAAATTTCCTTTTTTTAAAAAATTAGAAAAATGCAAATTGAAAATTGGGATATTTTCTGTTTTGTTTCTGAAAATTGATTGCAGTGGTTGAATGAGATATTTTTGGGATATTTTTTATTATTATGAATTTTTCATGAGTTTTCAACAAGGGATGAAAAAATGGAAAATAGGAGAAACAAGAGATTGTTGGATTTTGTGGGTTTTGGATGGAAGCTGTAAAAATTTGTGGAACTGAATTGGAAGCAAGGTTGTAAGCTAAGCATCATCTGGACCTCCTCAAACTCAAAATACTAGGTTCATTTATTTTGTTTTAATTGTTTCGTAAATACATTTATAAATGTTTTGTTCTTGGAATGCATGATGGAAAATTCAAAACCTGATCTTTGTTCGAATCTTCATGTTGGAAATTTTATCAAATCATAAACCTATGTTCTTTTTTTTATTTTATCACAAAAAGAAAGATGTTCTTGATCATATTTGGGTATTTTAGTTTTCATTTGCTCAATTATTTCTTCAATTTCTTATGGGGATGTTGAATCCATCTATATATATATATATATATATATATATATATATATATATATATATATATATATTTTGATATATATATATATACACACCATTTTATTCTTTTAAAATTCCATGTTGAAGAGGATTTGTTGTTTAAAAAAATATTATTTTTTAAAAATGTACCCCTGTGTGGGGGCGCGGATTTCAAAAATCTGCAGGGTTTCATAAACTATGTTTTGGATTTATAAAATAAAACAAAATTAAAAAAAATAAATAGTGGTGGCACTGGGGGCTCACCCCCACGCGCCGCCCATGGGAGGCGTGTGGGGGTGAGCTGCGTCCAGCGTAGCCCCCCACAGTTCGCACAGCGTTGTGGATACAGTCGCCACCATTGTTAGTGGGTTGTTGTGCAATGCACAGCGCCACCAACAATGGCGGCCAGTTGTGCCCACAGCCACCAGCGGCGCCTCTTAAACACAGTCGGTGGCGCTAAACCCATCCACGGCCGACCCTAACCCTCTGCCATTGCCTTATGCATGCAACCCGAAAATAGCCACCCCGGCCCTAAGAAAAAATGCACGGCTCGAGGCCTGATTGGGGTTTTTTCTTTAAAAACAAAATATTTATTAAAACATTAATATATTAATATTTATTATTATATTTTATAATATTATTATAGTAATATAATATGTATTAATATTTAGTATTATATTATATAATATTATAATATTATTTATATTTGTTTTAGTTAATTAAAACAGATCTATATATATATATTATAATTGTGATTTAAATGATGTTATGATGTATTTAATTAATATCATGTTTTTTTTAATGTAATTGAGGAAACTTTAAATCAATTTTCTATAGTTGATGTCATTAGTTTATTTTAAAATAAGATATTTGGAAGGAACAAATATTGGACTTAAAGGTACTATTGTTTAATAGAGAAATTAATTGATTTTTTTTTAAAAATGATTTATTTTGAAAAGAAGAAATAGATGTTTTGAAAATAGGATGTGTTAAATCAACGAAGTAAATATCTATTTTATTATTATTTACAAGTAATTGAGGAATTAAATGTTTGGTTTAAATTTCATCTTTTGTCTGAAAGAGACGTTATTGAATCAATTTATTGTGCAATAAATTCTTGAATTTTATTAAGGGAAATGGATTTAATATATCCACATTTAGTTTATTTCCTCACAATTGCTTTATGTGAATATTTCCTTCGTATTCTTGGTTAGGGAAATGGGTTAAGTGTCTTTAATCTGTAAGTCTTCTAGAGGACCCTAGAGGTTGGGGGTTGTCATTTTGTAATCTTGACCATTTGTTAATACCCTTGGGTAGTGCATGTTACGTATCAGTTAATTACCCAGTTTCCAAGAACGGGGATGTTTTGTGCCTCATGTGGAAGGAGTGGATTATGTGATTTGTGCCTCCTTGTAACGAGTGGTTTTGGTTATTGTTGTTACCTCGAGTGTTTGGAGAGGGTTTTGTCTTATGTCGCCTCCTGAGAAAGGAGTGATCGTGATATCTTGTTTGTTTGCACTTTGGTACCCTTGGTGATTGGATGGTATGTGTGTTGTCAAGTAGAAGAGTGGCTTCTGTTAGGGGCCAGAGCCCAAAGAGGTAAGATTGGGTAACTTTCGGAAGTAATTTAATCAAGTGAAACTAAATCAATACTTAGAAGATTAGGACTAACTTCTCACTAATCAAGATAAGTTGGCCTCACTCATAGACACAAGGGCTCGTTTAGACTTGGGATGAGTGGGAAGACTTGGAATGGCAAGGTCATCTATCCTATCTGTACATAAGTTATTTGATCCCGCATTAGTTAGTATGAGGGCCAGGGGATCGGTTGAGGCCACCAAGTTAGTCGGAGCCTATGAAGATCCGCTTGGGTAACTTATGACGAACTATGTGATGACACTCTATCTAGGACAACAGTTGGTATTTGATTTTACGAGTATGGTTTCCTTAACATACCGGACGTGACCATAGTTGGTATTCGATTATTATGTGTATGGTTCTCTTAACATACTTGATCTACTTTGTATTTGGAAGCAATGTGACCATGTAGAGTTGTACCCAAGTTGTACTCATGTTGTACTGGTGTTGTACTTGTGTGGTAGATGTGATTGGTTGTTTCAGTTTAGTTCAATATTGTGTTAGCCTGTGTCTAGAGGTAGATGTCCTTGACTAGGATTCCTTATTACTATCTCCTAGCACGGGGGGTGGGCCTTTGGGTTCCACATGGTTGGGTGGAATGCACCTTAATCCATTTGGCTTTCTTCATGTTCGTGCTGACGATATTTCTAGTTGGAGAGCTCGTGAGATTCAATTTTAGTTATTTCTTTATTTCATTTCAGTTTTTTTTGTAATTTATTACCCCTCTATTGATATCGAGGTCGAATGTTGTAATTGTAAGTGTGAATAATTAAACAAGATTAAAACACTTCTTAATATGACATTATATCAAAGACAAAATCAAATGAACTAAATCAAAACAATAATCTATTGAAAGCGTCATATTGCTCTCTATCTCCAAAGATTTACTAAATCACTGTGGCTCTTAGATTGTGCAAGCAATGTGACTATTAAAGTGACTATCTGAAGAATGAGAAAGATGCTAATGCAATGATATGGAGTTAGATGATAATACTAGATGATAAATAAACAAAACTAGCATGAATTGACATAGAAATAGATAAATGTAGCTACAAGAGGCAGCCATGATTGTGAAAGCTTGATTGTTGGATGCTTGATGATTGATGGTTGAATTCTTGCAGAGTAAGAGTGAATAAGTTAGATTATCTAGATCCTTTCTTAGTTGAATGAGGCTTTATTTATAGATTTCCTGGCTATAGAAATGCACAGGGAAGGAATTTGAGAGGCTTGGATTCAATCTGGAGGATTGAATGGTGAGAGATGGAGGAGATTGAGAGAAATTTGGAGATTGTCTCTACCCATGAAAACACGAGGAAAGAGAAGAGGAAAGATTGATGGAGGAGGATTGAGAGAAGAATTTGAAATTTGTCTCAAAAACTTCCCGTGAAGTTTCAATCAATTAATTTAGACATGATTTTGACATAAATTAGACATAGGCTATCTAATTCATTTTTGAGGAAATATAGATGGAATATTCCTTATGTCTTTATTCAAATATTTTTGATTTATTTAAATTAGGAAAAGGGAGATAAATAATTTAATAAAACAAACTATAGGTTTGTTTATTAAATTAAAGAGAAGAATATGGCAATTAATAAATAAAGCGTTTAATCTTTATTTAATTAATTTAAGACTGATGTCATAGAATAAAATAGGAAAATGATAATTAAATCAAACAAAGTATTTATTTTTGTTTATTTATTTAAGATGAGATTGGAAGAAATTTAGAAGAATTGAACGTGAACTATATAAATAAATATTTCTATTTATTTAAACAGTAGAGGAATTTAAGATAATTAATCAAATAATTCATATTTAATTAATCGGATTCTCCAGACCATTTTTAGGTGTATACATTTTGCCCCTCTTCGAAGTGATGTGTTTACGCGTTACTTCAAAGAAAATTTTGTTGCTACTGCCAGGATCGAAAATAATTTAGTGTGCCCCAGACATGCCCCAGATATTGATTTTCAAATGATTGCCGATAATATGCCCCCTCAGGAGATAAATTAATGATATGATGATTTTTAAGATTTTTCAAAATTTTATGATGATTTGACAATTCGATGATGATTTGATGAAGATTGGATGAAAAAATAATTTATCTCCCAACAATGATCAAGAAAATAGCACTTGTGGATGAATTTCAATTAATTCTATGAAGAAAATTAATTAAAATATAATAAAAACGCACCAAAAATCCCCTTTTCAAAAATTTATATATAGTCTAAAAGGTCATTTTAAAGTCATTTGAACCTTTTGACTTTTAAACTTTAGTGAGAGAGACATTTCAGCCAACTGAAGCAGGATGCCAATCCCCTACCACACTCATGGTTTCGAGTGTGTTCGACGGTACCAACGGCCGACCATGTATGGACCTCAGGTATGTACCTGTACACCTCCTTGTTTTGCATGCAATTTTATTTTTTAATGCTTTTTAGTGCTTTTGGCATTTTTATACTAGTTTAACGCTTTCACTCCGGTGTAGTGCTTCCATAAGCTAGATTAGCACTTGCATTATTTTCTCTAGCGCTTTCGTAGGATAAAGTAGCGCTTTCATGATGTAGCACTTAGGTAGTTAGAATTAGCGCTTAGATGCCGTATTTTAGCACTTAGAGAGTTCTAGCACTTTGATTTGGTAATTTAGCACATCGATGGTTTGTTATAGCAATTTGATGAAAAGGCACTTTGAGAGACTGTTTTAGCGCATCGATGTGTTAAAACAACACTTTGGGTAAAGTAGCGCCTTGGTTGCCTGTTATAGTGCATCGAAGGTGCGAAATAGCACTTTGGATAAAACAATGCTTTGGTTTCTTGTTTTAGCGCATATGATTGATAAAATAGCACTTCTGGGTTTTAGCGCTTTGGATGCCTATTTTAGCACATCTATGTCAGAATGAGAGATTTTGACTTAGTTAAGCTTGATTTTGTCAATTTCGTTCATGTCCATTCTTCGGATTGGTATGATTGATAATCCAAATTTTTTATGTTTGATTATGATGATTTAAATAAGACTTACTCTCATGATAGGCGAGAATAATATTATTTGTGATGATCCTCATGATAGGTGAGGAAATGATTCAATATCTAACAAATCTAATGATAGGCGAGATTGGATAATTTTTGATGAACCACATGATAGGTGAGGTTTGTTGATGTTGTTCATGAATTTTGATAAAAAACTTCATACCAATTTTTGATTAGTTCAATAGTATAATGACTCTTGATTTCTTGACCTAGATAACTGATTGTAAATTTGTTATGATGATAGGAGCATTTGGGTACTCTCCAGATGCGAGAGTGGTTTCCTTGGACGATTGATTTGATACCTCATCTAACTCCAAATGAGATTCAGGTTATAGATCGATGTGGCCTGACTAGTTTACTTGACATGCCCCAGATTAGGATTAATCAGGTTCTCCTTACTGCTTTGGTTGAGAGATGGCACAGTGACCATAACAATTTTCACTTACCCACCAACGAGATGATGGTCACACCCGAGGATGTGTGGCAGATTTTGCGCATTCCGTTTATGGGTGAGATCATAGTGTATGATTCTCATGAGGCTAGTGGGAGAGATGCTCTCTGTAGTGTTTTAGGATCCTCACATTACAGGTCCGAGTGTTCAATGGAGGACAATTGCTAATGCCTATGATGCACTTCCAACAATGCTTGCTAGCTTTATTGGAGTTTTCCTATGCCCTGATCATAGGTCAAAGGGATTTCTTGTGGGTTGGGGCCGGATATTAAAGAGCATGGTCGTACATGGTACGAGATACGCGTGGGGGATGTGCATGTTGGCACATCTTTATCATGATTTGCATTCAGTGGTATACCTTGGGGCTCGGAGTCTATCAACAAGGATGACCTTGTTATAGGTGTGGGCATGGGAGCACTTTTCTATTGCTCAACCATTTCCAATGGCAGACAGACCAGCAGGCATACAGTATGTGTTTAGATACAGAGTTTGGATTACCTAGGTTCGGATGGGTAAGTTGGAGCATTGGAGGCAGGTTTTTGATGATACAGAGACTGTTACCTAGCAACCATACCTAGATTGTGAGCAGTGGGATGAGGACGATGTCGTGTTGGGGTATCTCTATGATTCCATGTATCTGATTGGCCAGACATAGTTTGTATTAGAGAGGTTTTTGCTTCGACAAGTGTCCAGGCAGTATGGCATTGTCCAGTGTATGCCACAGGGGGTAGCCCACTATGCTAGGTGGTAGAGTGATATACCTAATTGGGGGCCTTGTTTTTCATATGATGTTCTAGTAGAGGGATACAAGGCACTACAGCCATCACCCTGGGACATGCATAGAGACATTGCATAGGCAATAGTTACAGAGGAGTATATTGCATTTTTGGCTTTGGTTCCACATCCTCACATTACCATCCCAGACGAGCCAACACTGTTACCTATAGAGGAGGATGTGGCCGAGGGTTCTACAGATAGTGAGGGTGGTACTCCGTCAGGTAGTAGCATGGAGAGTGGTAGTGATGGCAGCAACAACGATGATATTGATGGTGGTAGTGGAGGTGATAGAGGGGTAGGGCCAGTTCCAGTGGTCCATCATCTAGTAGGACTCGCAAGAGGTGAGCAGTAGCAATACCGTTAGTGGACCACCAGAGATAGATAGCAGGTCTCCAGACACAGGTACAAACACTGCAGGGATAGTTGGTACATGCCCGGGGTTTGCTTGTTCAGACCCAAACTCATATGCACGCTCAGGTCCAAGCCCATGCTCAAGCTTTAGCGCAAGTTTAGGGACAGTTGGCCATTGTACAGACTCAGGTTGCCACTTTGACAACTGAGCGAGATAGTGCACGTCAGATTTCTGAGAGGGCACAGGAGATTGTTGAGACCCTACAAAGAGTGGCTAATGGAACCTTGGTAGGAGATTATATGAGAGAGGTTATGCGGGCTAGCTGAGAGGCTGAGTTTTATCGGGGCAGATATCATGATGTAGTGTCGGCTGATCACAGAATTAGCTATGCCCCATTGAGATCTAGGCAGATGCATACTTGGACAGTGAGTGAGCATGTGACACAGCCTCCACGTAGAGATCCCAAATATCCTAGTTCTTCCAGGGGTGTTGGTGGTACTGATCCTATTGGGCATGCACACTCTGGTAGTAGCAGATTATAGATGCTATGTGATTCCGAGATACTCCTTTTTGAGATATGATGTATACTATGATTTAGCTCATTTTTGATGATATATCTTTATTCAGACTTCATTGTACACTTGACACTGATGATATATATATATATATGATGCAGTTGATTTGATCCTATGATGGTTTGTGATTTCTATGTGATGGATGCATTTATTTATGATGATGTATCATGCGATGTTTCTATATGAAAGCTTTTATTTCAATGTGATGATGATTATGATGAATGTGTCTATAAAATATTTGATGTATGGATGTATGATGTAATATATGAAATTCTAAATGATAATAATAATGATGATGTATAGATAATATAATGATTATGATATTGCTATCAAGATTCAACTGTGTAGTTTTTCGAGTCAAACTCATTGACCCATGATTCATGAGTAGTGGTTCATAAGAACCCATCTCTCATGATAATGAATGATCCACTTAGCACTCATTGCATCTAGGTGATGCTCACAGAGGTGAAGTATTGGTCCGTCCCGGGAGGTCACCCATCCTAGTACTGCTCCAGCTCAAGCACGCTTAACCACGAAGTTTCCTCCAAGGTTAAGCCCGCTTAGCTTGCTACCTCATTTGCAAAACCTTCAGCAAGTGTTGTGCCTTATGAACCATTCATTATAGAGCCCCTTTAGCTCATCAATTGATAAGTAGGAGGTTTCTTCCACAGCGTGTCAAATTATGATATTGCTATTAGGATTCAACTGTGTAGTTTTTCGAGTCAAACTCATTGACCCATGATTCATGAGTAGTGGTTCACAAGAACCCATCTCTCATGATAATGAATGGTTCACTTAGCACTCATTGCATCTAGGTGATGCTCACAGAGGTGAAGCATTGGTCCATCCCGAGAGGTCACCCATCCCAGTACTACTCCAACTCAAGCGCGCTTAACCATGGAGTTTCCTCCAAGGTTAAGCCCACTTAGCTTGCTACCTCATTTGCAAAACCTTCAACAAGTGTTGTGCCTTATGAACCAGTGTTGTGCCTTATGAACCATTCATTATCATTTAGAATTTTATACATTACATCATACATCTGTACATAAAATATTTTATAGATACATTCATCATAATCATCATCATATTGAAATAAAAGCATTCATATAGAAACATCACATGATACATCATCATAAATAAATGCATCCATCACATAGAAATCACAAACCATCATAGGAGATCACAAAGAAACCTCCTACTTATCAATTGATGAGCTAAAGGGGCTCTATAATGAATGGTTCATAAGGCACAACACTTGCTAAAGGTTTTGCAAATGAGGTAGCAAGCTAAGTGGGCTTAACCTTGGAGGAAACTCCGTGGTTAAGCATGCTTGAGTTGGAGCAGTATTGGGATGGGTGACCTCCCAAGATGGACCAATGCTTCACCTCTATGAGCATCACCTAGATGCAATGAGTGCTAAGTGGATCATTCATTATCATGAGAGATGGGTTCTTGTGAACCACTACTCATGAATCATGGGTCAATGGGTTTGACTCAAAAAAATACACAGTTTAATCTTGATAGCAATATCATAATTTGACACCCTGTGGAAGAAACCTCCTACTTATTAATATAATGATGATAATGTCATGACTTGCATTTATTTTACGTAATGAAATCTATGGATATATGGATGTATGGATAACATAATTATATTAATGATGATGTATTCTATATGATAAATGCTAAAAATGTAATAAATGTGATGATGTAATGCATGATGTATTTGATGTGAAATGATAATAATGACATGCTTTGATCAAATGATAACTCTATAATGTAATGATATGGATGAAAATGTGATGCATTTATTGCGATGTGATGATGATAACTTCTATATTTTTTTGATTTCAGATTTTATGTCAAGTGTACTCAATCATGATTGTAGAAAAGATAATTATTGATTGGAATCCCTTATGCAACAAATACTATGCAAATAATGAATTTATTATGAATGCAATCTAATTTTATCATGCAACTATATGCAACCAATGTCATTTTAACAGTATTTTTATGCTCGGTATCATCATAGAGCTTTTATTGGATGTTGAAAGCTAGTACAAGCATCAATGGTTGTGTTTAGACCAATGACAACCTAAGTATTACTTTCGTGATTTTTGATATTGCAAGCGAACACAAGCATCTAGGTATAATTGAACCGAGATGACTTGAGCATTCATTGCATAAACAAATAGAGATTAATCATTTGAGTGTGTGAATTCTGAATGTCATCAGTGATACATTTGCATAGCACATCCCCTGACAATTCATACATTTATATGATTAACGTACAGATAGCAAAAAATAAAAATATCATTCTTTTTCCTTGTTTCTCTAGTGCAATACATCATCGAGTAAATCCAAAGACATGATAATTAAAATGCAATTTATCCATCTTTTACCTAGAGTGTTTCATTCATTAATTAGATTTTAGATCATCCATCCTGATTTTGTGATTTTTTTTTGTTTTTTGAGATATGATCAAAGACCTAACCTACTGACCTATCCTAGGGGTCTTGGGGGTTGATCAAAGATTAGCCTTGCCTACATTACACACATAGAGACCACATAGTTTGACTGACTCGGACCTATGATTTTGGATTATCACTTTTCTAAACTGACTTTTTGACATGTTTTTGGATTTTCTGATATGATACAGATGTTTGATACCCTGTTGATGGTGATTGATGTTGCACTTTTGATCTATTTTTTTGCTTTCCTGTCATACTATTGTTCTCCCATTTTGGTGAAATTGATGTTTTTTTTGCCCCTAGTGATATCTAGATGTTGCCCCCAAGCTTTGGAGTGAGACTTGACCTTGTGAAATGATTTTGATATGGATGCAATGATGGCCAGACTAATGATATGATATGATATGATACTGACTGCCAGACTAATGATCCTGATATGTTCAAAATAGATGGGAAAGATGATCTTGAATCACATACGACGCCTGTTTCCAGGTTTTCACCAATATGTTTTGATTACACCCTTTATTTTTTATAATTTTCTCATTTTTTGATTTTCTCTTTCTTTTTTGTATTTTTATTTTTTATTTTTTTTGTATTTTTTGTTTCCAAGATGCCTGTTTGCCAGGTTTTCATCAAAGAAACTTTTTCCCGAAGTTTAACCCATGCACTAGGAGATACTAAACATAAAATTTTCTTAGATGGATACTATTGATAGGTTCATCAAACAGGTCCCCTTCTGGTGTTGACAATTGATATGCCCCTGGTCCATATATTGATATGACAACAAAAGGACCTAACCAGTTAGGCTCAAATTTTCCTTTCTTCTCCTTGTCTTGTTGATTCCTAGGATTCTCTTTTAGAACCAAATCACCAACCTAAAAGACCCTCGGTTTTACCCTGTGGTTGTAACTCCTTGACATTCTCTATTAATAAGCTATTAGATGATTAATAGCTTGTTGACAATGCTCATCTAACAAATCTAGTTCTTGCAGCCTAGATACCCTATAATCTTCATTCGATATGATTCCTCTGACTGATACACGGAGGGATGGAATCTCTACTTCTATGGGTAATATGGCTTCTGATCCATATACCAAGGCATATGGTGTAGCTCCTGTTAGTGTCCTGATGCTTGTTCTATAGGCCCATAGTGCAGGATTGAGTTGAACATGCCAATCATGTCCAACATCGTTAACCGTCTTCTTTAGAATTTTTAGAATCATTTTGTTCGAGGCCTCTGCTTGGCCATTTCCTTGAGGATAGTATGGTGTTGAAAAACAATGTTAGATATGAAAATTTTCACATAGTTCTTGGACATCTTGATTCTTGAAAGGTTTTCCATTATCAATGATAATGGATTGAGGGATCCTATAGCGACAAATGATGTAGTTCAAGATGAAAGAGGAGATCTTCTTCCCAGTAATGGTTGTAAGAGGCACTGCTTCTATCCATTTTTTGAAATATTATGTAGCTATGATAATGAACTTGTGTCCATTGGATGAAGAGGGATGTATCCTTCCTACCAGATCCAATCCCCATTGACAAAAGGGACACTTTGATGTAAAAGGATGCAATTCCTGAGCCAGTGCATGAATCAGATTACTGTGAACCTGACACTTTTGACATTTTTTGATAAATTGATATGATTCTTTCTCCATGCATGGCCAATAATATCCCAAACGGAGGAGTTTCTTAGCTAGAGTTCCCACTCGAGTGAGTACCACAAATACCCTCATGAACTTCTCATAGGGTCGTTTCAGATTCATCATTTTTTAGACATTGGAGTAAGGTACCATCAATACCTTGACGATAAAGGATGTTCACGATTAAGGTATGTCGGGCGGATTGGCGAATAAAGTTTCATTTTTGGTTCTTGGAAAGATTAGGAAGAAGCATATCGTCTTTTAGGTAAGCATAGGGTTTTTCGTAGATGGAGGTTTCAATGGTTTCTAGATGGCAGATGATACTCGATTCTGAATTATTATGGGAAGGACATGATACTTTTTCTACCATAAACTCATAACAAACACGTTTCCCTAGCAACTATAATAATGAAGCAATTGTGGCCATAGCATCCGTAGCTTTGTTCTCCACCCTTGGAATTTGATCAAACTTGATATTGATGAAGAGCAGTTTCAGATCATCTATTTTTTGCTTGTAGGGCATCAAATTTTCATCTTTTGTTTGATACTCATCATTTACTTGATAGATGACTAGTTGAGAGTCCCCATATACCTGTAAATCCATGATTTTCCATTGAATTGCTATTTTGACCCCAATGATCAATGCTTTGTATTCTACCACATTATTTGTACATTGAAACATCAGTCTGTATGATTTCAGAATTGTGTGTCCTTGGAGATTGATGAAAAAAATCCTTGCTCCTGATCCTCATTGTGTGTACGATCCATCAAAATATAATACCCATTGTTGTGGCATCATTGTCATAATATCTGCATCTAGAAATTCCATTGTCATTGGTCGATCATTAGCTAATTGTTTAGTGATTGCTTGACCCTTGATCGCCTTTCTCTCCACATATTGAATTTCAAATTCACTTAGGAGCATGACCCATTTTGCCAATCTACCTGTTAAAGCAGCTTTACTTAGTAGATACTTCAAAGGGTCGATCTTTGCTATTAGTCTGATTGTATGAGTCAGCATGTAGTGTCTTAGATATTGAGTAGCGAACACCACCTCCAAGCAAGTCTTCTCTATGAAATTATAATTTATTTCATAGCCATTTAATTTTCTACTGATATAGTAGATGGCGTGCTCTTTTCCTTCATAATCCTCTTGGGCTAATAGTGCCCCCAAAGAGATGTCGGTCGTTGCAATGTATAATATCAAAGGTCTTCCTTCTGTGGGTGGCATGAGATTGGGTGGTGACATTAGATATTGTTTAATCTAATTGAATGTTGTTTCACACCCATGATCCCATTTGAAAACCACATTTTTATGTAACAGATGATTGAAAGGATGACTTTTATCTGCTAGCTGGAAGATAAATCTCCTCATCCAATGGAGCCTTCCCTATAGTGATCAGAGTTGACTGATATTCTTAGGAGTCGACATCTCCATTATTGCCTTGAATTTTGTTGGATCCACCTCAATGCCTTTTCCTAAGACAATGTATCCTAGTAGTTTTGCTGATGTGACCCCAAAGACAAACTTCTTGGGGTTTAACCTGACATTGAATTTTTCTAACCATGTGAATATTTTGCCTAGGATATGTAGATGCCCTTCCCTAGTACAATATTTTGCCAAGATGTCATCCACGTAGTCCTCCATGAAGATGTGCATCATATCATGAAATATTGTTGTCATTGCTCTTTGATATGTGGCTCCTGCGTTCTTTAGACCAAATGGCATGACGTTCCAGCAAAAGGTTCCCCATGGACACATAAAAGCTGTCTTTTCCTGATCTTCTGGAGCTATTTTTATTTGATTGTACCCAGAGAAACCATCCATGATTGATAGCATGGCACGCCCTACTGTCAATTCCACAATAATGTCTATGTTTGGTAATGGAAAATCATCCTTCGGGCATGCTTTATTTAGGTCTCTGAAATCCATGCAGATTCTAATGTTGTTGCCTAGCTTTGAAATAGGTACTATATTTGATATCCACTTGGCATAGTCTATAGACCTTATAAATTTGGCATCCAACAATTTCTTTAACTTTGTTTTTACCATCAATGCGATATGAGGATGCATTTTTCTTAATTTTTGCTTAACAAGCTTGATTCCAATTGGTAAAGACAAATGATGCATGAGAAGATTTGGATCTAAGCCTAGCATATCGGAATATGACCAAGCAAAGTTAATGCTTCTTTCCTTGAAGAAATTGATAAATTTCTGTCTCTCTTAATCAGTCATTGATTCTGCTAGATGTATTTTCACTTTCTCTTTAGTACCAATGTCCACAAACTGTGTTGGTTCTACCAGAACTGATGATCACTCATGATAATGTTCTGGAAGTGTGTCAAATCTTCCATCTTGCAGTGCCTCATAAAGGTTTTCACCATTGGATGTGTTCTTTATTTTTTATTTTTCTAGATCTAATGCTGCCATAGAATGGTTTTCACCATTAGATCTATTTTTCCTGTTTTCATTTTTGCAACTGGAAGATTTGACACCCTCCTTCCGAGTCGTGTTGTTATGAGTATTATAGATAGAATTTGTATCAGGTTCGGCATGACATAGGAAATTAATGATGGCATCATAGTTTGCAAATTGTGGTACAATCAAAGGTTTGATAGGTTCCCAGTCAATAAGTTTTGGATGGATTAATGGCATGATGTCATCGGATTGACTCAGGTCGATGGAAGTGAGGGTTAGGATGACAATATCATCATAGTTATTATCAAGGATATCAAGACCAATGATGGTACCCTCTTCAAAATCATCTAGTTCACTTAAATTCTATTTGTCTCCACTAGAGCCATCAATATTTAATGATCCTACGACGAATGGTCTAGACCCTGAGCCTTGTCCCTCCTCGTGTGTAGGTGCATATTGTTGGATTATGTCAACTTGAATAGTGGTAAAATAAATTTAGGAACCCACATCCCACTCATATTTTTTTGAATATGTCTCGGAGGTATCCCTAAGTTGAAGGACCCTTTCAACAACTTTCTTTGTCATCTCCTATTTTTTCTCTTCAGAATACCCTAGTCCTATTTCTCTTTTGAATGGAGAGTGAGAGGCTAAATAGGCTCTATGATTCCATATTTTCTCAATCCAATAGGTCCTTGCCCTTCATAACCCATTTTTTTGAGGATAGCTTTTCCCTTTCCATACTTGTCGGTGTTGATATTGACATTTTTGATACTGATATTTGACGTCGAGGGTTCCACATCTTTGTATAGCCAATCCAGGATTGCTTTGTTATCAGATTCTTCCTCTATGGTACCGGCCTTTACAAACCTTTATTCAAGAACTGTGCCAGGTAACGATGTTGGACGTTTGATCATAGATGGTTGACCATATGTCCTAGGAGATGGCATTAACTGTGAAAGGTTAAGTGATTGCTCCATTGAATACTGTCTCATTCCTTTATCTGTCAGCGGGACTTGTTCTTGAAATTTGTGTGATAGAGAAGTTTGTTGATCTGGATTGTCTATTTCAACATGACTGTTTTCTTTTCCTTTATCCTTCTTTTCCAGCCACTTGGTGGTGATACTTGGGCATTTTTCATCATTGGATGATTTGGAACTAGTAGCTTCCCTGCTATGAGACACAAAGGTATCTTGAGAGTTCCCCAATGTGTCACAATGTTGTGGATGATTATAATCAGCAACTATTGTCACCTCTTGTCCGTTTACTGGAAAATTTAGGCATTGATGATATGTAGAAGGCACAACCTACATTTCATGGATCCATGGTCATCCTAAGAGTATGTTTTATGTCAACTCTCTCAAATACTTGACATGTTATATGCTTTATCATGGGTCCCACTTGAATGGGTAATACAATTAAACCTTTAGATGATCTTTCTTCCTCATCATATGCTTTGATGGTCATTTTCCTTCGAGCATCAATAGCATCATTGGAATACCCTAGTGCACGGATTAACTTGAGAGTGAAAATGTTCATACCAGCTCCCCCATCTATTAAAACTCTCTTGACGTGATGATTATGGATTAATACTTTGATATGCAGTGTCGTATTATGTGGATGATTTAATGAGACATCATCTTGTTCAGAGAATGACAGACAATGCGGGGTATTCAAATGTCCCACCATAGCTTGGAACTGACAAACATCTAGATTCTTTGGTACCGTGGTGGCAACTAATGCTTGTTCTAGAACTTCCTTATGCGATGGTGACAATTTGAGGAGTTCTAGTATCGATATATGTACGGGGATGTTTTGCAATTAATTGACAATATTATAATGAGATGGAGGCATAACAGTATGTTTGGAGCCAACTCCTTTTAACACTACCTTGGATTGCCCCCTAGTCATCACATTGACTAGTTGATGCTCTTGATGTTCTCTAATTTTTAAGACATTGATTTGATTTTCAGAGTTTTGCACACTTGGGAGAAAATCCAAAGGGGTAATGTTGTTGATTTCGTTTTTATGACGAACTGTATGATTATTTTTTACTTCAGATAGACAAAGGATTGTTGTGTCATAGACATGATTGACGTTCTTACCTTTGTTGTTTGAAGAGGATGATGCTCATTTGTCATAATTTGGAAAACGATCTTTGAAGGCCGAATGATCATTATTATTTTGAGGTCCCTCCACATATACTTTGTTGATGTCAATCAAATCTTGTTCTACGTGTTTTAACTCCATACAATCATTGGTTTTGTGACCCTTGTTATTATGAAAGTTGCAGTAATCCACGTCATTCCACCATGATGGTTTGACTTTCGGATCCTAGAATATGGCTTCCCGTGCAGTGAGAAGGCCTCTGGTAACTAATTCTTTCATTGTTGATTCCATTGTTTTCCCTAAAGGTGTGAACCTTCACCGATTTGATGGTTTTTTATATGACTCTATTTTTGTGATCTTGTTGTTTTGTATGACATTTGACTTGACAATTTGATCATTGTTTTGGTTCTTTGATGTAGATGTTGTTAAGTTGAAAACCAGTTTGACATTTTGGGAATCATTTTTTGTGTCATTAGTAGTCACGTTTCGATTCTTTTGCCAAAATTTTGGCTTATCACTACTTGAATATTGATTGGAGGAGTTACTTGTGTTGTTTGTTTTATTGTTGAAATGCTTGATAACTCCTCTTTTGACTAATGCCTCTTCAATTTTAAGACCGTTTTCTATCACTTTTTCGAATGTGGGAGGATATTGCAGTTCGAGTCTATAACTCATTTCTTCCGTTAAGTTGTCGATAAATAACTCCATCTTTTCTTCCTTGGGAATGGATCTAGGATATCTAGAGAACAAGCATCACCATCTTTGGAGAAAAGACAAGAATGTCTCCCCTTTGTTTTTCTTTAGATTGTAAATATCATTTATTCTAACATTGTGTTGGATGTTGAAGGAATATTGGGAGATAGATTTGTTTACGAGTTCCTCAAAATTCTTGATACCTAGTTGTAATTTTCAGAACCACTCCATACATGCTCCTCCCAAACTCCTTGGGAATAATCTCATTAAATAAGTTTCCTCTCGGGAAAACTCAAGGCTCATTGTTTTGAATTCCCTAATATGATCTATTGGATCCATTATTCCATTGTACTTATCATACTTTGGAAACTCACAATGTCTAGGAAAAGGTATCAAACCAATTGTTGCGTTGAAAGGATAAGGACAAATGTCTTGTATTGCATATCTTTTGGTACTCCCTTTCATCATATCTTGTATCTATTGTTGTAAAATTTGCATTTGTGACGTCAAAGCAACAACTAGATCTAGTGTTTGTGTTGGTTGTAGTATCTCAGTCTCATTCATTCCAAGTGTTTCCTTTAGATGGTTTACATCGAAGTCCTTTGGAAGTTTAGCCCCTGATTCAGCTAACATCAAAATATATTTTTCCATGTCTTGTTCCAAAATCTTTTACATAAATTTATGGAACTTGGGATCTTGTTGAGCTGTTTGAATATACTTTGGAGTTATCTCATTTTTATCGTTTTGGTTTAGACTATTCCAAGGATTTTCTTCTACCATTTCTTGCGATGTTTTAATTTCTTGTTCTAAGAGTCTTTGTTTTTGGGACCTAGTGAAGATTGGCATACAAATTTTTTCCCTTTCTTCTGAAATGTTGATCTTCTATGTTGGATAGTGTCAATTTGAACTTTTAACAAAGTCGAATAAGATGACTGATCTTATTGATGAGACTATGTTTAAAAATTTTGATTACTATACTTGGTTTCGTGATAAAGGATGATAGTATCCTGATAATGAAACTTTCAGTGTAGTAATTGATTGTGTATTTTGATTTTGACACTTGTGATTTGCAAGATCTTGTTTCAGTGATAAGGTTGGAAATTTGTATAGGCCTTTCTGATTTCGGTTTTTCAGACAGTGATTCTAATGAAAAGAAAATTGTGTTCTGGTAAAAACCGTGGATATTTGACAGACAGACAAAATGGTATGATTTTTGAACTCTCTATTTTGAAAGCGCTAAAATAGAGTACAGAGGCATTATTTCACAAAAATGCTAGAACAGAGTTCTGAAGTGCTGAAACAGACGACAGAAGCGCTATCTTGATAGAAGCGCTAAAACAGTGCCCGAAGGCACTGGAAAAAGTAATGAAAGTGCTATCTTGACAGAAGTGGTAAAACAGTGCCCGAAAGCGTTGGAAAAAGTGATGAAAGCACTATCTTGACAGAAGCACCAAAATAGTGCCTGAAAGTGCAGTAAAAGATGATGAAAGCGTTGTTTTGACAGAAGCACCAAAACAGTGCCCGAAAGCATTGTAAAAGATGATGAAAGTGTTGTTTTGATAGAAGCACTAAAATAAAGACTGTAAGTGCTAAAATAGTGACCCAAAGCACTGAAATAGGTTTTCCAGAACGCTAAAAACAAGAATTTTAAGACTCTCTATTGTAAAATTTGATCTGGACTTGTGGCATACTGTATCAGGGATTGTGGAAAATAAGAAGGATGTATGCGTTGACTACGGTTGTGATACTGTGTGAGAGCTCTCCTTTGGAAGAAGGCTCGTGAATAGAGTCGTTCTACTACGTAATCTAAAGTGTGACCCCTAGAAAAGTCGTGATATCTGTGGATGAATGTTCTATGTTGTAAAAAGAGTTTTTGATTTTGATATAAAAAATGCCCTCTTCTTAATTTATCTCTATAACTGAAAAGTTTCTTGGGTTTCATGATTTTGATTTTTCTCTTGACAAACATGGTGGAATTCCACTTTCGAAGCATGGGGTATTCTGACCTAACTTGACTTTGTTCTTTTTCAGGATGATCCTTAATCTGATTTTAATGAATTTGTGAATACACAGTAAGCAATTGTGAGGTAATTTGTTTTAAACTGAATAGATTGTGTATGTTCAAAAACCACGAATGGTCTTTATTGATTTCGACGGGTTGCTTTGACAAGTGTACACAAATCAGAAAGACTCACACTTAAGGACAAGTAGGTCATCATTATACTTACCGCCCACATCTTGAATTGCGTTGACACACACAGTCGTGTCATCCCCTAGAGGGCGCTCGTGTTTTTGTCATTTCCAGGCATGTACTTAGAGTTGGATTTCTCGTCCTCTGAGCAAACGGTCCTTGAAAATTATATGGTGAGTGTCATGGGGGCAGATTTTTCCCTCCCCTGGCACCGTGAGTATGACAATGTATGGATACTGACTCGGCGAGATACTACTCTATGGTTTGTAGATAGGGCTTCCATGCGGTGTGGCAATTGATAAACTCCCTCAAGAGACCTCCCAATCTTTAGAACAAAGATTTTGGGGATTGTTATCTTTCTCACTGCCGTCAAGTTGGACTTTCATCAACAACTTGCATTTTTATTATAGTGGGTTGGAATCTTTGGCTTTAGGCATTCCCACTTCAGTCGTTCCCGTAGGGTGAGTACTTTTTCTCACTACGGCAAGCCTTCTCAAGGATTTAATAAAGCGTAAATAGCATGAAGTAAAGATCACTCTGGTGCTTTGATCACCTAGTTAATGGGGGAGCATAAGCCTAATCACCACAAACACAGCATATAAGTTGTTCTATTTTTAAGCCCAAAGAGAAATTTTCTAATCTATGTGAAGGTGTTGCTTCACATAAATCATGATGTTCTTTTTAACTTCTACTATAAAAATGTGATGACTATCCTAGGATTGATAAATTTTCTTTAAGAAAACAAAAAGTGGCTACCCTAGGATTGATATATTTTAGAAACCAAAAGTGACTATCCTAAGATTGATAAATTTTAGCCTAACTATGAAAAAAATAAAATCTGGTCGTGGTCGCGTCGGATCCAGACTAATTTTACAAAAGCGCTGAAAAAATGCACCGAAGCACTATAAATTTTACCTGATGCACTGAAAGCGAAAGAGCTGAAACAAAACACCGAAGCGCTAGAATCTGCCACGGATGCACTAAATCACCTTTTTCTGGAAATAGTTTATCGAAGCGTCGAAATAGGTCATAGAAGTGCCAGAGTTGGAAGCGTTGAAATATTCGATGGATACGCTATAGTAACATGGAAGCGCCGAAACAAAGCACGAAAGCGTTGTAGTTTGCCACAAATTAGCTATAGAATTTGACGAAAGCACTGAAAGAAAACACAGCGAAAACCTATGCGACACTTTCAGAAAATTTTGATAAAATTGGGGTTAATGCCCCATGGTGGGCGCCAAATTGTAAGTGTGAATAAGTAAACAAGATTAAAACACTTATTAATATGACATTATATCAAAGACAAAGCCATATGAACTAAATCAAAACAATAATCTATTGAAAGCGTCATATTGCTCTCTATCTCCAAAGATTTACTAAATCACTGTGGCTCTCAGGTTGTGCAAGCAATGTGACTATTAAAATGACTATCTGAAGAACGAGAAAGATGCTAATGCAATGATATGGAGTTAGATGATAATACTAGATGATAAATAAACTAAACTAGCATGAATTGACATAGAAACAGATAAATGCGGCTATAGGAGGCAGCCATGATTGTGAAATCTTGATTGTTGGACGTTGGATGCTTGAATTCGTGCAGAGTAAGAGTGCATAAGTTAGATTATTTGGATCCTTTCTTGGTTGAATGAGGCTTTATTTATAGATTTTATGGTTGTAGAAATGCACAGGGAAGGCATTTGAGAGGCTTGGATTCAATTTGGAGGATTGAATGGTGAGAGATGGAGGAGATTGAGAGAAATTTGGAGATTGTCTCTACTCATGAAAACACCAAGCAAGAGAAGAGGAAAGATTGATGGAGGAGGATTGAGAGAAAAATTTGTAATTTGTCTCCAATTTGTCTCCAAAACTTCCCATGAAGTTTCAATCAATTAATTTAGACATGATTTTGACATAAATTAGACATAGGATATCTAATTCATTTTTGAGGAAATATAGATGGAATATTCCTTATGCCTTTATTCAAATGTTTTTGATTTATTTAAATTAGGAAAAGGGAGATAAATAATTTAATAAAACAAACTATAGGTTTGTTTATTAAATTAAAGAGAAGAATATGGCAATTAATCAATAAAGTGTTTAATCTTCATTTAATAAATTTAAGACTGATGTCATAGAATAAAATAGGAAAATGATAATTAAATCAAACAAAGTATTTATTTTTGTTTATTTATTTAAGATGAGATTGGAAGAAATTTAGAAGAATTGAATGTAAAATATATAAATAAATATTTCTATTTATTTAAATAGTAGAGGGATTTAAGATAATTAATAAAATAATTTGTATTTAATTAATAGGATTCTCCAGACCATTTTTAGGTGTATACAGTAATTGTAATTATGTTCCTTGGTCTTGCCCCATTCGGAGAATGAGAGATGTAATTGTAATATTTAATTATGGATAAATAAAATTGAATGTTATCTATTATGCTTTGATGTATTTATCTTATTTGGGATGTATGTGTTAATTTATTAAGTAATTAAATGACATGGTTTAGATTCATGTTTTTTGTTGAGGTTCTATATAACTTCTGTCTCGTAACCTTAGAGGTTGTTGGCATTAGTTAGTGAACTTGCTTATTAATTATACTTAAAAAAAAAAAAGTTTGTTTAAGTTGTTGTTTACAACTTCCTCTAGGGTTGCGTGGCGGGGCGTTACACATGGTATCAGAGCACCAAATTCATACGCTGGGTCCTCTAGGAACATTTGAGCCCACTAGGTTGTCCCTCTGAAGTTGTTAGTGGAATTGTTAAGTGATCACGTGTTCATGGATTTTACTTTAGCATGATGTACTCTGTGGAAAAGACTAGCATGAAAGAAACCTGATTAAAGGTTTTGGTTGGGAGGTTTTGATACGTATCCCATGGGTTATGGAATTGGATGTTCCTTTGAGTTTGTCTTTGTTAGCCTACTTGTACGCTGGGCTCACTCCGCATCACATGGGGGCTGTTATCATTCTAGTTGGATGTTGTTTTGTCCTTCCTCATTTTGTGGCTAGAATCTAGTCACGTGGTTGTTGTATAGTGAAATTTTAAAGATTGTGAACTTTCCTTTCAGTTATTGATGAGTTTTCAGTTGATTGTGAGGGCTGGCACTTTGTTTATATTTGATTGTGAAGGTTTAGCCACAACTTGTGGTCTTATTTTCTTATAACCCTAGTGTTTATATATTTGATTCAGTGTTGAAATTACATGTATTTATTTCTTTATTGTTGAAATGGAGCTTTAATTTTCTCTTCTTTATGAACTTGGTGGCTAAGCTAGTTATCTTGTTGTTTTCAATGTCGGCTATGTGTTATATTGCGATTCCTCTCCAAGGACGTATGAGATGGACTTGGTGAGTGTGTATGAGGAAGTAGAGGCAGGAAACGTTGAGGACGAGGGTGTGTGAGGCTATTTTGCAGCTAGGACCCACTACTCACCTATGTGTGATGACTATCTCTTGGAGGTTGATCACCTTATACAAGAGACAGGTCATTGTGGTCTTGTTTGGATGGTTTCACTTTATGTATGACCTAACACCATCCAGTCACTGGGTTGATGTTAGATATAGTTGAGATGGTTATTTGGTTATTGGTTCATGGATTCTTCTATGTTGGATTGGTATGTTGCTTACAGGTGTCCAGATGGACCCTAGTGTTGTCTTGTTTGGTTTGGCAGTGTACTTGGCTGAGTTGTTTATGGCACTGGTTGCTGTTGTTATATTCAAGTATGAAGTGGTTCAGCTGGAACCCTTGGCTTTGTGTGATTGTATGGAATTTGCACTAGGGGTAGTAGCAGGCTTCCAAGAGTAAGCCTCACCCTAGGCGGGGACGATGTAAGACCCCTCTATTTTTCTCTTTTGATAGAACAGTGTTCTGTTTGGTTAGGTCTTATTTTATGTTTGTACTTTGACTTAGAACTCAGTTGCTATTTGTTCGCTATCTGAAAAGTGATGTGAATGTGATATTTTGTTCTGATGGTATTTGATCTTGATGTTATCATTGTGACATGCTTTGGATTAGCATTGTGAACATTTGAATTAATAAATTTTTATGTTTTTATTACATTAATGATGTTAGATTCGTCAGTGAGTGATACTATATTGGTGAAGGGGACGGGATTGCACCCCTCGCTTGTGAGCACCCTATGATTCTGCGATTTCCTCTTCATGGTGTGTTTTATATGATGCAAATATACATGTGCGATATGCTTTTGTTCGTAGGTTAACAGGTACAAGACATCGACTCCACCTGGTTTCACAGGTTTGAGCGTGTCCATTGCCCAACGGTATTCGATTGGGAGATAGTAGCTAGGTTTTTTGTGCCAAGTCATTACCCTAGTCATAGTGTGTCATTGGGTTTCAGTCTGGTTCAGTTGTGTTAATTTTGTGCTATTTGCCTTTATTTTATTTTATTGCAAGTTAAAAAGGGTAATTAAATGGCTTTATGTATTTAAGTGGTTGAGTAAATTAATTTGGTAATGATGTTAGAAATGTTATTTATTTTATTAATTAATTTAATTTAATTAATAAAATGATTTAATCTTGGATTAAATTGATTTTATTGATTAATTAAATTGATGATGTTTAAATCAGATAAGTATTTCATTGTGAAATTATGGATTTAATGTTTGAAATTGAAAAGATTAAATTAGAAATTTTAGAAAAGGTTTTAAATTTTTTTTTTTTTTAAATTAGAAAAATGCAAATTGAAAATTGGGATATTTTTTTTTTGTTTCTAAAAATTGATTGCAGTGGTTGAATGAGATATTTTTGGGATATTTTTTATTATTATGAATTTTTCATGAGTTTTCAACAAGGGATGAAAAAATGGAAAATAGGAGAGACAAGGGATTGTTGGATTTAGTGGGTTTTGGATGGAAGCTGTAAAAATTTGTGGAACTGAATTGGAAGCAAGGTTGTAAGCTAAGCATCATCTGGACCTCCTCAAACTCAAAATACCAAGTTCATTTATTTAGTTTTAATTTTTTTGTAAATACATTTATAAATGTTTTGTTCTTGGAATGCATGATGGAAAATTCAAAACCTGATCTTTGTTGGAATCTTCATATTGGAAATTTTATCAAATCATAAACCTATGTTCTTTTTTTGATTTTATCACGAAAAGAAAAATGTTCTTGATCATATTTGGGTATTTCAATTTTCATTTGCTCAATTATTTCTTCAATTTCTTATGGGGATGTTGAATCCATCTATATATATATATACCATTTTATTCTTTTAAAATTCCATGTTGAAGAGGATTTGTTGTTTAAAAAAATATTATTTTAAAAAAAAAAGTACCCCTACATGGGGGCACGGATTTTAAAAATCCGTAGGGTTTCATAAACTGTGTTTTGGTTTTATAAAATAAAACAAAATTAAAAAAACTTTGGTGGTGGGCTCACCCCCACCGTGCCCCCCTTGGGAGGCGTGTGAGGGCGAGTCATGCCCAACGTAGCCCCCCACAGTCCGTGCAGCACTGTGGATACAATTGCCACCATTGTTGGTGGGCGGTTGTGCAATGCACAACGCCACCAACAATGGCGGTCAGTTGTGCCCACAGCCACCGGCGGTACCTCTTAAACATAGTCAGCAATGTTAAACCCGTCCGCGGTTGGCCCTAACCCTCTGCCATTGCCTTATGCACATGGCCCGAAAACAACTGCCCAGCCCTAAGAAAAAATGCGCGGCCAGAGGCCTAATTGGGGTTTTTTCTTTTAAAATAAAATATCTATTAAAACATTAATATATTAATATTTATTATTATATTTTATAATATTATTATAGTAATATAATATGTATTAATATTTAGGATTATATTATAATATTATTTAGATTTGTTTTAGTTAATTAAAATAGATCTATATATATTATAATTGTGATTTAAATGATGTTATGATGTATTTGATTAATATCAAGTTTTTTTTAATGTAATTGAGGAAATTTTATCAATTTGCTATTGTTGATGTCATTGGTTTATTTTAAAATAAGATATTTGGAAGGAAAAAATATTGGACTTAAAGGTATTATTGTTTAATAGAGAAATTAATTGATTTTTTTTTTAAAATGATTTATTTTGAAAAGAAGAAATAGATGTTTTGAAAATAGGATGTTTTAAATTGAAAAAGTAAATATCTATTATATTATTATTTACAAGTAATTGAGGAATTAAATGTTTGGTTCAAATTTCATCCTTTGTCTGAAAGAGACGTTATTGAATCAATTTATTGTGCAATAAATTCTTGAATTTCATTAAGGGAAATGGATTTAATATATCCAATTTAGTTTATTTCCTCACAATTGCTTTATGTGAATATTTCCTTCGTATTCTTGGTTAGGGAAATGGGTTAAGTTTCTTTAATCTGTAAGTCTTCCAAAAGACCCTAGAGTTTGGGGGGTTGTCGTTCTGTAATCTCGATCGTTTGTTAATACCCTTGGGTAGTGCATGTTATGTATTAGTTAATTACCCGGCTTCCATGAATGGGGATGTTTTGTGCCTCATGTGGAAGGAGTGGATTATGTGATTTGTGCCTCCTTGTAAGGAGTGGTTTTAGTTATTGTTGTTACCTCAAGTGTTTGGAGAGGGTTTTGTCTTATGTCACCTCCTGAGAAAGGAGTGATCATGATATCTTGTTTGTTTGCACTTTGGTACCCTTGGTGATTGGATGGTATGTGTGTTGTCAAGTAGAAGAGTGGCTTCCATTAGGGGCCAGAGCCCAAAGAGGTAAGATTGGGTAACCTTCAGAAGTAGTTTAATCAAGTGAAACTAAATCAATACTTAGAAGATTAGGACTAACTTCTCACTAATCAAGATAAGTTGGCCTCACTCATAGACACAAGGGCTCGTTTATATTTGGGATGAAAGGGAGGGCCTGGAATGGTAAGGTCATTTATCCTATGTGTACGTGAGATATTTGATCCTGCATTAGTTAGTATGAGGGCTAGGGGATCGGCTGAGGCCACCAGGTTAGCCGGAGCCTATGAAGATCTGCTTGGGTAACTTATGACGAACTGTGTGATGACACTCTGTCAAGGACAACAGTTGGTATTAGATTTTATGGGTATGGTTTCCTTAACATACCGGACATGACCATAGTTGGTATTTGATTATTATGTGTATGGTTCTCTTAACATACTTGATCTACTTTGTATCTAGAAGCAATGTGTCCATGTAGAGTTGTACCCGAGTTTTACTCATGTTGTACTGGTGTTGTACTTGTGTGGTACATGTGATTGGTTGTTTCAGTTTGGTTTAGTATTGTGTTAGCTTGTGTCTAGAGGTAGATGTCCTTAACTAGGATTCCTTGTTACTATCTCCTAGCATGGGGGGTGGGTCTTTGGGTTCCACATGGTTGGTTGGTGTGCACCTTAATTCGTTTGGCTTTCTTCATGTTCGTTTGGACGAGATTTCCAGTTGGAGAGCTCGTGAGATTCAATTTCAATTCTTGCTTTATTTCATTTCAATTGTTCTTGTAATTTATTACCCCTCTGTTGATATTGAGGTGGAAAGTTGTAATTGTAATTATGTTCCTAGGTCTTGCCTCATTCGGGGAATGGGATATGTAATTGTAATATTTAATTATGGATAAATGAAATTGAATGTTATCTATTATGCTTTGATGTATTTATCTTATTTGGGATGTATGTGTTAATTTATTAAGTAATTAAATTACATGGTTTAGATTCATGTTTTTTGTTGAGGTTCTATATAACCTCTGTCTCGTAACCTTAGAGGTTGTTGGCATTAGTTATTGAACTTGCTTATTAATTGTACTTTTAAAAAAAATAGTCTGTTTAAGTTGTTGTTTGCAACTTCCTCTAGGGTTGTGTGGCGGGGCATTACATCATAGATCCCAAGGACCTAGATGTATCAATGCTTAATATCATCTTGACAATGAAACCAAACAAAACACTTTCATCTTATTTAATCACTAATTCCTTTAATTGTCTCTTACTCACTAAAAATCAAGTTTCAAATATGAATTAGGTAGTTGATAAAACTAAATAATTTAGTTCAAAAAATAATTCTTGGAAGAATGTAAAGGTTCAAGAATATAATCAATCCAAATTGAGAGTAGAAAAAAATGTATAAGAGAATAATTTATAGTTTTAGTTGTATTTATATGAATGTAATTTTAACAAAACCCAAAAAATTGTAAAATAATGGAATAAAAATTTGACAAATCTCATGTAATTATAATGTGGTTGATATAAATGTCCATGATTGAGACTACAATTTAAAATATGTGCTGACTTCAAAAAAATTATGACCCTAACATAGCATGAAATTGTATTAGTATTCGCAAAATGGGTACTCATGTAGTGTGAAATTTTGGTGGAATTGGTGAATATATCAAGTAATTAAAACATACCTCCAAAATTATAAATGATTCTCCATTACAAACATAGAGTCTAATGTAATAAAAAATATTATAGTATAAATGCTTTCAAATAATTTGATAATGATCTAACACACATTGGACAGATTTAGTGATTTGGGCCTTTGACCATTTATTAAATTCATTAAATTTGATTTGGTCCATACACACTATTCAGCAATCCATGAAAAAATTTCAGTGAAAAAATTGATAACTCCAACATTAAACTTAAATCCCCTCTGGAAAACCCTTTTTTTATTAAATACAAACAATTTTGAACTATATATTTCTCAATAACCTTATTAATGAAACAATATAAGTAATAATTATTCATATATTTTAAATTTTATTTTATTTTAATAATAAATATTTATACATATGATTTTGAATTTTATTTTAATAATAAATATTTATACACATGATTTTGAAACAACTTTAAATACATATAAATTTAAATCTCAAATTAAAATAATTTTCTTTTTCCAATTAAAAGGAAACATATAACTCTTTAGAGTAGACATCCAGAAACGGTTGGTGAATTCCAAAGGCGTGTCAATTCTATAATAGGAAGGAAAAAATAAAATTATATATAATTAGTTCATGATATTATATATATATATATAAAATAAAAAAATAAATAATTAAATATTATTTTTAAAATTTAAAATTTAACTATGTTATTATATATTAATGGAGAGATATCAATTTGAAGTTATTTTATTTATTTAAAATTTATTAATTTTTAAAATTATTTTAGTTATTTATATAAAGATATAAATTTTATGTGTTTTTATTTTGAAACTATTGTCTATTATTAAATATTATATTTTAAAATGTAAATATTTGTCAAATTTAAAATAAATGTAAGAATCTTTGTTAACACATTCATATTATTATTTTTTTATCGGTGACAAATATGATTTTATTGAGATTTTAAAAGTAAAATTACATAGAAAACGCCTGAAGAACCATCACAAACCCTCAAAAACCCGTAATAAAAAACCTACACAATGACTATCAATAAATCTCTCTATTACAAGAGTTACAAACATAGTATAGCATTGCAGATAAAGCATCACAACTAGCATTAAAACCACAATCTAAGACGACACAACCCATTACGAAGGACTTGCTACCAAGTCAAGGGGTTGTAGCTCCAAGTGGCCCTTTCTTCCACTGGGATCTGAGAACCATAGCAAATGTCTCCTTCCTAATATTCTTCGCTTTCTTTCCCTTGACTGTTTGCCAACCCTCTTCCACCCTCCCAGCCATCTCCTGCCATTCCAAGGGTTTGTCGGAAGGGCTATTCCCCATTCCAACTGTGCTTCCTTTAGTTTGTTGGTTTTGCTCACCAGAATTTTGATTCCTTGAATCTTTCTCTTGCAACCTCACTAGGCTTCTTTTTTCCCAACAATCGGGTGTTACGGCTCCATTTTTGGGATTATCCCCTCCATTACAAGTTGCCTTGTCTCTCCTCTCACCCGGGTTCCCATCTTGTGTCAGGATAACACCATTCTATAGATGAACCTCATTGCTTCCTTCCTCCACCCGCTCCATCCCTTCCTGTCCCACCTCCTTGCTACTCTTCTCCTAAGGGCCCATCAGGTTCTCAATTTTTTTCTCTACTGTATAGTGTTTGGAGTTAGCACCTTCCCACCAGGAGGATGATTTGGGTACTCTTTTCTTCGCACATTTCGCTGCCAAATGACCTGTTTTGAAGCAAATTCTGCATCTAGAAGGTTTGAAGAGCCTTCATCCACCATTAGGAAATTTCCTAAGGAGTTCCCAACAGCCTCTAAACATGAATCAAACCAGAAATGTAAGGGTAAGTAGGGAATCCTTACCCAAATGGGAACCTTTTCAAACACTTCAGTGGCTGGATTGAAAGTTGAATGCCATGGCTTTAGCATTAATGGATACTTGTCTTCCCAATCCCAGTGATAATCACATAGGATCAAATTTCTATCTTGCTCTTTTTTAAAAACAACAATGAAGAAGCCCCTTACCATGGGATAGATTTGAATATAACCTTCTGCAATATTCTTCCAGTGGAGAGAAATCCACTCGTGAAGGCTCGCCAGGCTTGGCCAAAGACCTCTGAATCTACCTATTAGGCCCAGTCCCAAAAAAACTTTTTCGTTGAAAATTACTTCCTGCTCAATGTCTGGATCTAGCTCCATTGTGACAGATCTAGAAGACTATAAAATACCCGCATCTTCATCAAGCCTCTCTATTCTATCTAGTTGAGAAAACCCAGACTCCCCACCTCCCCTGCCAGCCACATTTCTGGTTGCAGGCGCCCTAAGCTAATGGGATCCATCGTGGTATCCCCCAAACCCTGAAATCTTGGTCCCTTTGGAAAAAACTGCCCCCGTTGTGCCAGTGGTATCTAGTTGCTCGCCCCTCTGTTCTCCTTGAGTTGTCTGGTCGCCACCATTCCGACCATCCTCTTCAACGCTCATGCCCAAGCTCTTCTCCTTACACCTAGTATTTAGGGAGATGGGTTGTAATACCCCTCTGTTTTGCTTCTCCTTTCATGTTGTTTTATGCTTTGCTTGGGTTACAGCTACTTTGATACTGGACACATTTTTATTATGATGTTTTGATCGCTACTCTTGGGCGACAACTATTATTGTGTGATGTGATTATCTGATTTTATTTCACATGCTTTAATGAATTAATGATGTTAGTAGAATTATCATGAGATTATTTATGTGAGTATTGTTTATGACGTTAGTGTCAGTCTTTGATGAGTGTATTGGTGAAGAAGACGGATTCGCATCACTCGCTTGCGAGCGCCCTGCGAATCTGAGATTTCTTCTTCACGGTGTGAATTATATGCTCGATATATTATGTTGTTTACTTGATTTCAGGTTGCAGGTACATGACATCGACTCCACCTGGTTTCACAGGTTTGAGCGTGTCGATCCAACGGTTAAGTTGAATGGGAGATAGTAGCTTGGTAACATGTGTCAGGCCTACACCCTAGCCTTAGTGTGTCGCTAGTCTTGATTATTGAGTCATGTTGTATCTTATTTGATGTTAGGTAATGTTTTGAAAAGTGTTGACTTATTAAATAGTTCTTTTAGAAAATTGCATTGGTTGGAAGAGATGTTTATTTTTATATTGTATTAATGATGCTTATTGGTTATATTTAAAATTATCATGGAAATTAAACTTAAATTACTTGATTAATAAAATTTAAATCTCAAGGGATTAAATTTAATTATTAAATAATTGTAAGTAAGTTAATTAAAGTTAAATTATTTAATTTATTAAATTTAAATCTCAAGGGATTGGATTTAGTTATTAAATAATTTAATAATAATTAAGTAAGTATATTTGATTGATAAATTAAATTAAATCAAAAAGGGTGTTATAAGAAATTGAAATTTTACTTTAAAGTCAAAATTAGGGCCTTCCAAAAAGGGGAAATGAAATTAACTTTTAAATTCAATTTCTTGCATTGAATGTGAATTAGGGTTGCATTAGGTTATTTTGGAATTTTGAGGAAATGATGTTTTATAAGATTAGGGCAGCAAAAGTTGGGGATCCTTCTTCCTTCTTTTTTTTCACAGGCATGAGATTTTTGGAGAGGGTTTGCACATGAAAGTTTTGGAATTATTTTCTGTTTGGAGAATTAAATTGAAAGGAGAGAAAATTCTGTGAAGAAGGTGGAGCTATTGGATCAAAGCTAGCTGGAAATTCATTGCATTGTTGAAAAGGAATTGTGAGGAGTTCAAGGGAAGCTCTGCATCAAGAATCTTGGCTATTTCCTGTGGCTTCAAATAACCAGGTTTTCTTTTATTTCTTTGATTTATTGTTCCTAGTTTAATCTATTTTCTAAATGATAAGAAATTGCAAATGGGTGATTTTTTTGGAACCCTAGGTTAAACTTCAACATTTTGATATTCAAATTTGTTTTTCAAAATACAAACCCTGTTAGAAAATTTTGTTGAAAAAAAAACTCAAAATCAATGTATTACCTTTCCTTTGTTTATATTATTTGAAAACATGGAAAGATGGCTTCTTTTGGTATTTAGTTTATAAATCTCTTGAGCATGAGATGTCTATTGTTTGTCAATTTTATTACTGGTTTTAAATTTATTTCTTCGATTTCACCAGTAAATGTAATTCTAGAAAAAAAAATATATGTATGTAAATATACATTACATATATCATATTTTAAAAATGATATAAATAATCTATATTTACATACATATAGATTTTTAATTTACTGTGTTGTTAATTTTTTTGTAAATATCGCCGGTACGGCGAATGTACGAAATTTCGTACTGCGTACGAAATTGTTTCTTTGAAATTTTTGTTTGTAAAAATAAAAAGTTTATGTGTGGGGGGGTTCAGCGCCCCACTGTTTTTTGTTTATTGTGGGTACGCAGTACCCACTGGGCAATACGCCCACCACATGCGGGGACGCACTGTCTCATGGGGACTGCGTCCCCCTTCCCTTCATTTACTGTCGGCCGCTGTACTTAAAGTACAGTCGGCGCAGTGCGTGGGTTGCGGTCTACGGACAGTGGGCAAGGTACGGGTACCGTCCGTCGGACGAGTACCATCCGACCCTGCCAAATGCTTTTTTGACTTTCATTTTTTTTTATTTTTAATTTTTTTTTTAATTTTTTTTTATTTCTGGTTATTTAAATTCATTTTTTAATTTTTATTTTATTTTTATTTTTATTTTTATTTTGTTTTAATATTTTTTTTATATAATATTTAATTTATATATATATTATATATATATATTTTTTTAATATTATATATATAAATATATATAATATTTAATATATATATATATTATGTATATAATTAATATTATATATTAATTTATTTAACTTTATTTAAAGTTTTTTTTTCATTTATAGTTTGAATTGCTGGATTAAAATGAGAATAGGAGTTGTATTTTAATAGCGAATATTAGTTTTAATATAAGATGTTTTCGCTTGTTGAAATTCATATTTAATACCTTGTTAAACATAGGAACATGCAACGACTTAGACAACTAATTATAGTTGAATTTATTATTGCTCATGATTTGATTAAGTTGCGGAGATTATTTATTTAATGGAAATTTATTGCTCAATGTAAATTCTAGAATGGTGTTATTCTACTTTCTGCGAAAAGCATTAGATAGGAACATGGTTTTAGGATAACCAAATATAGTATTTTTCATTGCCAATGCATGATTATATGGATTCTCTTTTAATGATTATTTTGTGAATGAGTGTTGAGTTTTGGTTTGTAAAGTCTTCCAGTAAAACGTGGGTCATTCCCTTGTCAAATTATTGTTTTGATTTTCCCTTGGGTAGTGTTACAAGTTTTTAGTTTCCTCCTAGTGTTGGAGTGGATTTCTTTGTGGTTGCCTCCTAGGATAGGAGAAAGCATGTTGGTTCAGTTTTGTAACACTTGAGTAACCCTTGGAGTTAGATTGTGTAGTGTGTTATCCAATTAGAAGAGTGGCTTTTGTTAGGGGTTGGAGCCCAAAGAGGTAAATCGGGAAACCTTCAGAAGTTATTTTAACAACTGAGAACTAAAGTAAATGTACTTAGAGGATTAGAATGTAGTTCACATTAACCAAGATAAATTAACCTCACTCACAAACACAAGGGTTTGTTTAGACTTGGGGTGAGTGAGAAGGCCTAGAATGGTAAGATCACTATCTTGTCCTTATGAGAGGTAGTTGATTCCGCTTGAGCTAGTATGAGTGTCGGGATTTGGTTGAGGCCACCAGGATTTCCGGAGCCTATGAAGAATGCCCAGAGGATATCTCATGACAAACCTTGCGATGACACTCTGTCTAGGATAACACTGTGTTATGTTGTGCGTATGGTTTCTTTAGCACACTTGATTATAATATGTCTGGAAGCAATGAAACCATGATTAGACTTAGACTTATATTGTACATATGTGTGGTTGAGTCAGTTTGTATTAGTATGAGTCTGCCTTTGGTTTGAGGTAGTAGGTTTCTCGTCCATGTTACTTTGTTACTATCTCCTAGCATGGGGGGTGGGCCTTCGAGTACCACATGGTTGGGTGGAACATGCACCAAAACCGTTGGGTCCCCTTGATCTTCAATACTTGGTGGCGAGACATCTAGATGGACAGCTCGCAGTTCTTACTTTCAATTCTTATAATTTGTATCTCATAATGTAATGTTATTGATTTACCCCTCTTGTGTTAAGAGGTGGACCTTGTAATGATCACACTTATGTATTTGGACTCATTCTGGGAATGAGGATTGTAATAGATGTATGTAATTGATTTATGTAATGAATGCTTCATTTTATCTTGTATCTTTCTATGTTGTTGAATGTTATTACTTGAGTTATTTACTTTCAATGTAATTTAGATGATGTATGTTAATGGGGATTTAAGTAATCTCAGTTATGTAACCCTAGGGGATGTTGTCAATTATAGTTGAACATGTGGGTTAATTCACTTCTTTTAAAAAAAAAATTAGTACACTTGTTTAGTGAATTGAAACTTCCTCTAGGGTTGTGTGGCGGGGCATTACATGGGTTGTTGATTTGTCAAAAACCCTCTGCATTTCCAAGCTCCATCTCTGCTCTGGTATTTATTCTGCATCCCATCCTGTCTCTTCTTGCTCGGGTCGGAACCGTTCAGGGATGTGTTTGCCCTCCCTACCTCACCGCTTCTGCTCGGACCACTCTGTTCCCTGCGCCGACATTCATCAGTCCTTTCCAGCGAGCATCTTCCCACCCGGCTTGAGCTCGAGGAAACCCTTGTTGCAGTCGGTCTCCCGAAGTTACCATTAGCCTTCGCCATCATAGAATATTTCCAACTTGCACTCATACACTTATCAACCAAGGCATACATCAAACAAAAATCACATTCATATTATTACACTTCAATCTTTGTTATCATTGTAAAATATCTTGTAACATTAATTATATATATATATATATATATATATATATATATATATAATTTTATTTTATTAAAAAAAGATTTTTTTATTATTTTATTTAATTGCATTTTAAAATTTGACATTTTTTAATTATATCTAAATTTAATTGATGTCTTTAAAATTTTTATTTTCAATTATTAATTTATTATTTGTCCATTATAATTTTAATCTAAAATTTAGAAAAAATAAATAAATATAAATAATTATGTTAATTTATTAATTAATTTATTTTTAAATCCATAAAAAAATAATAATAATAACTATAAATAAATTTAATAAGATATAATCTACAACATAAAAAATTAATGGTAAGAAATGGAAAACAAAATCTTAAAAATAATAAAATCATATTACCAATTTATAATAATATTTAATAGAGAAAAGAATTAAATTATGTAGAGACGTGACTATTCGAAATGGATGTATATATATACAAAAAGTTTGCACCAAAAAACATAAAAACCTAAGAAAAAGAATAAAATATAGGGAGCTTAGAAAATAAATACTAAAAAAAATCAAAAAATCAAGAGCTTAGAAAATAAATAGTCAAAAGAAATGGAAGGAGAAGAAAATAATAACAGGTATTAAAAGTTTTATTTTATTTTATTTTTCTATTGATTAAAAAAATATATATAATGTTCAATTGTACATTGATTATGTAAATATGTATTTATAAATATTTTGTATGAGTTTTTTTTAATTTATGGAATTAATTAGAACAAGTTTTTGGATTAGAAAAAATATATGGTTTAATTTTAAAAAATATTTTAATGTACTTTATAATTATAAATTTAATCTATTTTTTAAAATTGTTTAAAAAATAATTTGTAATAAAAAATATGTATATAATAAATAAAATAATTCTTATATTAAATTATTTTAAGTAAATGAAATCTTATTTACTTATATTTTCATATTTAAGTAAATAAATTATTTTTCTTATATAAAAATGATTTCTAATTATATAAAATAGTTTTTAGTGAAATAAAATAATTTGAATTTATTAATTTTATTTTATTTTTTTGAAATATTTGTTTTAAATTTGTTATATATAGAATATACAGATGTCTTGAGACTTATATATCTCTCAATAATAATATTAAAAATAAATATTTTTCTCTATTTTATCTAAAAAGGTTGGAGAAGAAAATTGAAGAATTAAAGAAGGAAGCACTTGATAGACTTGGAATTATGTGGTGTAGCTTAAATTTTCAATCCTTGATAATGCCTCTTTCATCAGTTATTAAAGAAATTTTATCTGAGGATCCTTCAAACAATTTGAATGGTCTCCTCCATCTTGCAGCATGGATTTGGGTGAGGATTCATATTCACTAAATAAAGTGATTCAATTCAAAAGTGTGGTGCCTTGCTTGCTTGATTTCTTGATAGAGGGATCTTATTCAAAAAATCACCAATATTGGGCATGTTGGGCAATAGAGAGAATTGCATTGCAAGATTTAAAACAAGTCCTCACTCATCATAAAACTCTTCCTTCACTTTTGCAACTCATTTCTTCCCCACCAGATGAGTTACAACAACAAGCACTATGGACATTGAGTACTCTTGCTCTTCAAACTCCCCATAGTAGAGACTTTGTATTAGGAAATGGAGAGGTTATTAATACTATAATCCATAATCTCCCTCAATTCTCCTCCCCAACCATGTCAACTGCTTTATCTTTGATATGTAACTTGTTCATTCATGATCCACATCCTCCACTTCAACACTTAAACCCCTTGCTTCCCCACTTACTTGACCTTCTTAACCTTGACAAAGATGAACACATATTGACAAATTCTTGCTTTATTGTTGTGAATATTTGTGATGGTGAAGAAGTTGTCACAAGAACTTGTAAAAATCTTTTGGAGCTTTTGAGTCATCATCCATCTCCATATGTTATCCACCATGCTGGGAGAGGAATTGCCACCATTGTGGGTAGGGATAATAATAGTGTAAAGAATGTTATCACTAGTCTTGTGTTTCCAAAGTTAGAAGAGCTTATACATCTCATGGGTTGTGATCAACACATTGATTATTTGAGTGGGGAACCTAGTAGTCATAGACACCAACCAAAACCACCCTTAATTTCCTCCACCAAAAATAAACAAGTAGAAACTATACGACCCATGGGTTATTGTCAACATGTTAGTTGTTCAAGTTCAAGCTCAAGTAGCCAAGAGAAACAACCAACATTACCATTAGTTGCATCCACCAAGGAAAAACAAGCTAACATTCGAAAGGGCATCATCATAGAGACTTGTTGCATACTTCAACATATTATCTCTTCTCATGATAACTTTTTAGTAGAGAGTTGCAAGATAATCTCCAAAATGACATCAAGTAGAAACACTAAGGACATCCAAGAAAATATCCAAGAAATTATTGATGCAAAACTTATTGAGCAACTTTTATTTTTGTTTGAAGATTCTCAAATCTCTATCAAAAAAGAAATAGCTAATATTATTTACAATATAACAATCCATGGGACTGATCAACAAATGTATTATCTAATTAAACAAGAACACATGAAATCCCTATCAAATCTTGTTGCACATTCTGACATAGGACTTGCATCACTTTGTTTACAAATTAATGACAATGTGAACTATTTTTTTAATCGGAAACCATAAAACACCATTATCACAATGTGTGAAAATGGGAATATATATGATCAATCTAGAGGTATAATGTTGAAATTTTATTTCATATGATTACTATTTTTTTTTAGCTTAACATTCTATATTTATTTAATTTTTAAAATATTGCTTTCTTTCTTATTATTGTACATTTTTCTATGAAATGGGCAATTAAAATAAGGAAAATACTTGATGTAAAGATAAAATTGTGACTATGAGATGAAGATGAGATTTTATTATTTTGATTAATGTGGTTTGTAGGATTTATAAACTTTTTTTGAGAGATTTTTCTCATGAATAAGTTATAATAAATTTATTTAAACTAGAAGATAATATATTATGAGAATTCAATTTTAGATTAGTTTTATTAATGTATAGTTATTATTATGTGTTTTCTCAAGATACAAAATATACTTTTCTCTTGCATCTTTGAATGATCTAAATAATCAAAATGATTAAGAAAGATTGGATTTTGGAGGGTTTCTCTTTGGTAATTAACACATTTTACTTGCATTATATTTTTGGTGACTAGTGGAGTAAATTATAGCTTATCATTGCATCTAAAAAATCTAGAAAAGTCAAATTTTCTTTTTATTCCACTCAAATCTATAAAATGTTTTTTTTTTAGAGGTGTTCATATTTTTTTTATAAATATATTTTTAGATAAATTTGGGACAAATATAACACCATCATTACATTTAGAAGATCTAAACTCTAGAGATTAATTTTATTTGATAAAAATTTGGGCACTTGACCTATTAAGCTAAGATATATATGGCAACTTTTTGGAAAAAAATATACCCACATCATCTAGTTGCAAGACAAGTATCTTTTTTATAGATATTAAGGTTTTATTTATTTTTAAATATATTTTGGTTTGTTAGCGTGCTACACTATTAAATTATTGAGTGCATGTATTGTATGATTCTTCCACCTATTTATCAATTATTCATAGGTTTTAAATAAGATTGGGTGCCTTCTAAGGTGCATGCCTATAATACAAGCTTTTTAAGGATAATGTATGTGTAAATATATACATGAATATACATATAAATATATGTATATGTATGTATATGTACATATTTGTATATGTGTGTATATATATGTATGTGTTTATGTATGGTGTATGTATATGTATATATACATATATACATATATGTGTATATCTACATATGTATACGTATATGTATATGTATATGTATATGTATATGTATATTTATATGTATATACATTGATGTATATGTGTGTATACAATGAAGCATTTTTTCTTACCTGATGTGTCTAATGTGGGGGTGTTTATCCTCATCAATTTCTACATTTATAATACACTCAATTATTTATTGAACATGGAGAGGATTTTTTTGGGTGTTTCATTTGTGATGAGAAGTGGTGAGCACATAATGAACAAGGTGTTTACTAATTTAGGTCATGGTTGAGTTGTAGCTTTTGCATATTTTTTTGTGTGGTAGAGGCAAATTACCAAGGAGAAAAGAGGATTTTTTTTGGGTTTTTTGGGTTAGAGATAGTGGGGATTGTAAAGAGAGAAATATTGTAGGAAAAAGGTATTGTTTACAAGTTTTATTTGTAAATAAATAATTAAAATCTAAATCAAGAGAGGAGTAGGGGGTTAGCCATAGTCCATTCTCAATCATTTGTTAACTGGTTGTGGCATTTCTCTAAATTTTATAAATATTGATGCCTATAGTTTGGGTGTATATCTTTGTATATACATATATATATATACATGCATGCATATATGTATGTATATATGTATATACCCGTATCTATACACACACACATGTATGTGTATATATACACACATATGTAATGTATATATACACATATATACATATATATATTTATGTGTATATATACATATATACACACATATATACACACATATATATACATATACATTTATATATACACACATATATATGCATACATATACATACATGCATATATGTACATACAAATATATATACCGAAACTATAGACATCAAGCTTTAAAAAGTCTAGAGATATGCCACAACCAGTTTGCAAATGACTAACAATGGATTATGGCTAATCCTTTACTCCTCTCTTCATTTAGATTTTATGATTTTTTTTTACAAATGAAACCTACAAACAATAATTTTCCCTACACTATTGCTCTCTTTACAACCCCCACTATCTCTAATCCAAAAACCCCTAAAAAATCCTCTTGTCTCCTCAGCAACTTTCCTTTGCCACACAATAAAATGAAAAAAATACAGCTCAAAACCACAACATAAAATTAGTAAACACCTTGCCCAATGGGCTTACCACTCCTCAAAAATGAAACACCCAAAAAATCCTCTCCACATTCAACAAATATTGAATGCATTAAAAATTTAGAAATCGATGAGGATAAACACTCCTGCATCCAACACACAAGGTAGGATAAAATGTTTCATTGGTTAAATCTCATGAACATATTTTGGAATTTAGGAGTATGAATCCATATTTGGAAATCTTAAATGCACTCATCCAAGTTGCCTCTTTTGTTTTTGGGTTGTACCAAACATTTTAGATGTATTTTTTTCTCTTGTCTTCTTGGCCACTTGAACATCTCTCATGACATCAACTTCCTCTAGTTCTTTTCCTAGAAATTGTTGTACCAAATCTTGTTCCATGTGTAAATCTATTTTTTTTCCTTAGAACTTGTTTATTCTACATAATAACAATATAAATCAACAACATTAAATATTAAAAAAATATTTACTCCATTAGATGATTTTTTTAATACCGTACACAATCTTATTTTATCTATTTTAGTTTGTTATAGGTTCCTCGAGGAAACCTCTCTTTCCATAAATGTGTCAAAACTAAATCTTTTATGTTGGTATTGATTTTTATTTATGTCAAAAGAGTGTGAGATATTTTTGGACATATTGACATTGATTTCAAAGGATAAATTAATGTTATGATGATTTAACATGTGTGACATGTGATGATTTTAAGAAATACAAGTCTATGTTGTTACAATAACACAAATCCTAAAGATGTGAAACATTGATCATATTCAAGAAATTGTACATGGGATGGATCCATTTTAAGATAACCTACAATAGATGATGTAGCACGTAGAGGCATTCACAAGATTGTTATCATGAATCTCTAGATAATGTTCAAAGAATATTTTTTGAAACAAGCTCTACCCACAAAGTTGGCTTGGTTTAAAATAATTTGCGTTCTATGCTAATATAGATGAAAACAAGGCTTCCAATATGCCATAAAGTAGATAAGATAATATTAGAAAAATAATGTGAGAATAGGCCGATGTGGATTGGGCACACAAGCTACAAGATAATAATATGCAGACAATAATGTAACACTCAACAATAATGTTGACCATGTGCCTAGAATTATGGAAGTCATAAAATATTCAATGAAAAATGTCAATTAGATGTATTCACAGCCATTTTGATAGACAACATAGATATTGGTGGCTGAATATGTGAGAAAAATTTGTTATATTTTAATTTGACTTACTATGTGGAATTTTTATTAGCACCCACATCTAAAAATACAATTTATCATAATAAGTGGTTGACCTCTTTTGAAAAGTTATACCCTTTTTGGACAAGTCATCCCATTAGGAGGAGTCAATCCTCTTGATATGTATTGGTATAATTTTAAGATGCATGAGGAGAAAATGACAAGAAATAAAAGGCAATGAATAATATCTTGAAGACAAAGAGCAGTTATTAGAAGATAATAAGTCTAGGGGTATGTGCAAGATCATCATGGAAAAAACAGGCCCTTAAGTGGCAATGAAAATTCAGAAAATCAGAGTTGGGCAACTTGACATAAAAATTTGAATAAGTAATCTATATTATTTTAAAAATATGTAAGAATAGAATCTGTGGAAAATTGAATGTAGTTTCTAAACTACTAGGTTAATTTTTGTAAAAAAACAAATCTATTTGGTGAAAATTTGAAATTTCAATGTAGTAGTACTTAAATTTCAGGGAAAAAATAAGAAGTAGTTGTTTGTCTAACCACCCTAACCATAATAAAATGATAATATTTTTTTATAATATTTCAGATATAAGTAGAGGACTCATGTCCGGATGTGATGCATATTTTTTTGTAATTTTTTTTCAAATAAATAATTAATTATGAATTTTTTATTACAACTTTTAAAAAATATAAAAACTCGTATGTCTGACCACCTTAACTTGGTCAAAACTTCATGAAATTCATTTTTTTTTTTAATCCTATAGTATGCCAAGCATAGAATGTGATGCATGTTTTGGATTCAAAAAATGTGATACCGTTTGAAATTTATAGATGTTTTTCTATCAGACTATCAATCAGGACTTTAGTCGTAATTCTAATAAAAAATAAATAATTATTATTTATTAGATTCTAAGTAAAATATAATTTATATTGGTAGAAAGCTTAGAAGCTCCTTTACAAACCCTTTTCATTTCATCAATTTTGGGTAAAATAAAAGTCATCAGCCACATGGGCGAAGTCTGGAAAAGCAAGGTAAGTTGTTAAACACATTTTACGTGTTGACTTTTTAGGATTGGCAGGTCTGAAACAAATCTCAAGCCTAATCCCGAGCCTAATCCCTAGGCATTAAATTTTGTGTCAACATATCGAATCTCTGATTCAAATCGAATATTCAATTCAAATCCGATATTCAATTTGAATTCGATATATGATATGTTTTAGATATGAGTTTTTAAAAAATTATACAATCTTTAATATATGATTTAAAAATGCAATAAATTTTATAATTTAATATATATAATATACAGTAAAGTTTATAATTTAATATATATAATATCCAATAAAGTTTATAATGTAATATATTTAATATACAATTTATGATAATCTCTTACTGAATTATGTTTTTAATATATAATATATTATTAAATATATAATATTTCAATATTATTTCAATATTTTAGTTAATCTATAAATATTTAAATATATATATATTACCAATATATAAAATAGTTAAATATTATCTCTTTCCCTCTCTCTCTCTCCACCTCTATCTCTCTCAAGTCTCTCACTTAATCACTCCTCTCTCTCTCTCTCAATATCCCACTCTCCCTCTCTCCCTCTCCCTCCCACTCTCCCTCTCTCCTTCGCACTATCCCCTCTCTCTCACTGCATTCTCCCTCTCCCTCTCCTCCTCCTATTTCCCACTCTCCTCCTTTACCCTCCTCTTCTATCTTCTCCTCCCTCTCCCTCTTCTCCCTATCCCTCCCTCTCTCCGGCCCACTCTCCCCTCCTTTCTATCTCTCCTCTCCCTCAACTTAAACCCTTCTCCTCTCCCACTCTCCCTCTCACTCTCTCACTCTCCCTCCCTCTCCCTCCCTCTCTCCCTCTCTCCCATTCTCTCCCTCCCTCCCACTCTCCCTCCCACTCTCCCACTCTCCCACTATCCCTCTCTC
>CM021107.1:480844327-480889750 GCA_007115665.2 Sequoiadendron giganteum | reverse complement strand
ACGCCAAGAAAACTCATCGTACATTTTGGAAAAACTCGCCGTACTTTTGACGAGTTTTTCCAGAATGTACGGCGAGTTTTCTGGAAAAACCCGTGCGACTATCCACACCCCCAGGCAGCCATTAAAAAGCAATTTTAACTTGCTTTTTTTCATTCATTTCTCTTCTCACACTCAGCAAAATACCTCTCCAAGGCATTGTGCACTCATTTGCGGCGATTTTGCATTGAAAAGACAAGATTTGAAGGGAATTTACATCGAATTTAGAAGGCAAATTGGATTTCCAGGTAGGTTTTCTTATTTTTCTTATTTTTCTTATTCTTTCATTTATTTTTTTAAATTCTTCATTCTTGTTGGTTCTATGTTTACAAATCATCTGAATGTAGTGTGAAAATGATTTAAATGCATTTATATTCATCAAAACAAGATTTTTTATGAATTTTTCTGATTTTTTTACATATTTTGCTGATTTTTTGAAAAAAAATTGAAATTTTCTTTAAACCTTAGTTATTTTTTTTGTTTTGAATCCTCTTTTTTGTTGAATAACATGTTTACAATCTTAGATTAGCTTAATTTTTTACTAGTTTGAAGTAATTTTCAGATTTTTACATTTTTTCACATTTTTTTGAAACCCTAGTTTTTTTTTTTTTTAAATTCAATTTTTTGTTATGAAAATGTTTAGAATCTAGTGATAGATTTTTAATAATTTAAACTTACAGTAATCTCTTTTGATTTAATCTAATTTAGCTTGTTTTTAATTTTCTATAAAAAACTAACAAGTTGTGCTTTGACTTTCACTTTTTGTAGGTTAATAATTAATTGATAATGGCTACTAAACCTACTTCCGCCTCAAGCTCTATCCCATCTGTTCCTGCGGGGTTTGTAGGCACCTATCCTCCAAGAGCTAGAGATCCTACCTGGAAATATGCTTATTTAGGACCCATACCTGGCACGGTATATTGCATTCAATGTAAAAAAGCATATCGTGAAGGCATCAATCACCTCAAGTACCACCTTGCAGGAATCCCTCAACGTGATGCTAAGGAATGTCTTGAAACCACATTAGAAATAAAAAGACATAAGAATGCCATACTTTCAACTGCAGAAGGAAAAAAAGTGCAAAGAGAGAAGGCAAGACTAGCAATGCAAGCAGTCATTGCCTCTTCTCAAGGTGCTCCAATTGAGTCGGATGATGATTATGATTTTACTGAGGAGATAATGGGTTCTCTTCGTGGCCCACATATGCGAATATCAAGGCAATCCATTAACACCTCCATCTCGGCTTCATCTACCACCAGTAGAGCACCAGGGGCAGGGGCAGGGGCAGCTACAGGACCTACATGGTTGGATAATTATTTTGTGCCTAGAAACACACCTGGTGCACAACCTTCCTTAGAGGCGATTGGATGGAATAGGGAGGTGCATGAGCAAGCAGACATTGCTTGTGTAGATTTTTGGTATTTTAATAATATCCCTTTCAATGTGGCGAGTTCTCCTTACTAGCACAATTTGGTCACTGGATTGACAGCTGCAGGAAAAGGCTACAAGGCACCTTCTCGCACGGACTTGAGTGGGAGGTTAGTTATGTTCTTTAAATTATGTTTTTTAAGTTTAATTTATGATGAATTTAAGCTATTTTTTTGTTCACAAATTAAAATTGTGTACTTAATTTCACTTTGTATTTGTAGGTTGCTTACTAATGCAACTGAAAGGGCAAGGGCAACAGTAGAGGAGCAAAAAGAAAAATGGATAAAATATGGCTGCTCTATTCTTTCTGATGGGTGGACAGATGGAAAAAATTGTACCATCATTAATTTCTTGGTTGCATGCAAAGAAGAGGTGGTGTTCTTAAAATCAGTTGATGCCTCCCACATTGTAAAAACTGCAGAAAATTTGGCTAAGATGTTGGAGGAATTTTGCATGGAAGTGGGGATTGCAAATATTGTGCAAATCATAACTAATAATGCAACAGCATATGTGGCAGCAGGAAGACTCCTCCAAGATAGACACCCCTCAATTTGTTGGCCATGTGCAGCCCATGTCCTTGACCTTCTTTTGGAGGACATAGGAAAACTAGATTGGGTCACACCAATTGTAGAGGATGCGAGGAGGATCACTAAATACATCTACAATCACCCTTGGGTTCTTCGCTTGATGAGGGAGCACACCAAAGGGAAAGAATTGGTGAGGTCAAGTGTCACAAGGTTTGCAATGATTTTCTTAACATTGCAAAGCATTCTTAGTACTCATTTCATTGACTCATTGGATGCATCTTATCATTGAATTTTGCAAAAAAATGTGTTTTTAATGAAGCTTAAGCAATATTTTAAGTTGTCGAGTTTTTGCCGAGTTTTTTCCATACCGTATTTTCCAGGCTTGGCGAGTTTTTCAACTATGATAGGAAGTATAGGCAATATGCAGTATCTTCATCCAGGAAAGTTCTTTTGGATAACGAAATTCCGTATTCTAAAAAAATTCACTATTACAAAAAGTTCAATTGTTCTTCAATATAATAATGAATTTCTCTTATTTCATCTTTAAACATTTGTAGATATTAATAGATACATCGAAAGCAGTTTTATACATTAGATGAAATCACACAAAATAATTAAAAGTCTAGACAATATGCAGTATCTTCATTCAAGAAAGTCCTTTCAGATGACAAAACTCAGCATTATAAAAAAAAAGAAATCACTATTACAAAAAGTTCAATTGTTCTTCAATATAATAATGAATCTCTCTTATTTCACCCTTAAACATATGCAGATATTAATAGTTACATCAAAAGCAGTTTTATACATTATATGAATCACACAAAAGACAAACATTTTAATATATGGATAAAAAATATACAATGTAGAAAATATAAAACACTTATCCAATGACGAATACATATTACTGATTTCCAAATTATTTACATCAACTCAAAACCATAAATTTTAAATTGTATAGGAAAAATATCTTACAATTGAGTTAGGTCAGTCCAGTTTCCAATGAAATCGGGTATTGCACCTGTAAATAGATTATCAGATGCCCATCTGCAAACCAAAACAAAAATAAGGATGTTTACTCTCGCAACATGCAGAACATATTATGAAGTCTGTAAATCTAACACAAAGAATACAGGCTGTGAAGAATTATAGCAGAATCTCACACAGTCTTCAATTTCTGTAGATTTCTGAAAGTGCTCGGAATCTCTCCAGTTACTCCGGCACTATCAATAGACCTGTCCAATCAACAAGAATAATGATTATTCTTATAATCGAAGATCATCTGCCACATGATTTAAAAAAAAAAAACAACTCCTCCTACAATATGGTAGATAAAATGTGGGAGTCAATGATAGAGATATTTTTCCTTATAAGGTATGAGTGGGGAAAATGTTGTCACCAGTCGAGATTGAACCTTGAGCACACACTTATACTGGAAGGGACCTGGGAGTTTGATTGGAATGGCTATATTTTAAAAAATATTTTCATCAGAAAAAACCCATATCAACATTAATTTGTCTGTCTACAATTAAGCTATGATGCATGTCTTACAAGCCATGACTTTCTACGATGGCATGACCTTGCACTATGGCCATGTAGAAAAATTGAGGGATTTTTTTTGCGTGACTTGTATTGTATCTCAGTTACCAATTTTAGAATGCAAGTAAGTTTTAAAAATTGAGAAGTATTATTATCCATGTCTTCCCTTTCTTCACTTCCAAAAACCAAGGTGATATATAACTATGCAACTCTCACAATTTGAAAAACTACAGATCTGGAAATGCTGCAGCATTGCTGGACACTCATGAATATGCCATCAAGTTGGAGGATTATACGATTACCTTAGCAAAGATATAGAAAGATTCAATCAGGCCAGTCATGAATATGCCATCAACTTGGAGGATTATACGATTACCTTAGCAAAGATACAGAAACATTCAATCAGGCCTTTGTTTCCTTTGAGCATCTCATCACTTTAGCAATATTCATCTCTTCTAGGCAGATTTTTTTTTTTCTAAATCCATTATGTCAGTGATAGTTTTCATGTAGCTATTTCACTACTAAAGCAGGTAGCGAAAATTACTCTTCCAACACATTCATACTGCATGTTTCATGAAACTTATTAATTTGATGGAAGAAATCGCCTAAAGATGCAAAGATTCGCACAGATATTGATAGCTTCAAATGGAAGTCAATGATTTTTAGATGATCCTAAAAGATTCGATGGTGGCTCTATGATAGGATATATCCAATGTGAACTTGGTAAGGTAAGAAATAATTTTCAATTATGCATTGAATGATGACATGTGTTTGCATGAATTGTAGATGGAGCAAGAGTATCCACTACAAGCTTGCCCATTTTTTTTCAGGTTGTATGAGGTTGAAGGAGGACTATCGATGGAAGAGGAACCTGATGTTATATAAGTATTGCATACACTCTTTGGGGATGATGGAGTCACACAAACATCTCAAGACCAAAATTGTGAAGAAGAAGTTAAATATACCAGAAAGAATGATGATAAATTCAATTGCTTCTTTTGCATTTGAAAGGTTCGAAGAATCCACACTAAATATAATCAAAGAAGAGAGATATTGTTCTCTTCTAGGACTTTTCAACTTCAAATTCAATAGTGTTTATAAGCACCAATGATGAAAATATTAACCGATATCAATTGAAGAGATAAATCTTGGTCATTAGGTGTTGGTAATTTTGTTTAGTATGTCAAATAATTGTTAGTTAGATAAAGAACAAGATTTTCCTAATTTTCAAGATTATTTAGTTTTGGAGGCACTTGTCATATCATAAATTTCTTAGAAGGATCCTTTACCAAATCATGATAGTTTTCTTCAATACCTTCAAAGTAGATCTTCAATGGAGGACACAATGGATTTTTCTCTTAAGGTTTATGTTACACCCCGATTGTATAGCTACTATTGCATAGGGCAAATGAGTGTATTGTGTGAATCTTTGATATGAATAAAACGTGTTTTGTTATCAAAATGAATGTTCTCTATTTAAATGACTGTCTCATTTGGTTGGTACTTCTATTGATGTTATGTTGCATGCAAAGTATTGAATTGAGAATATTCTAACTTAGACGTTTTGTATACTGTTGATGTTATGAACAAGTAACTGCCGAGATTGTATGTCTGTGGATGCAGGAACAGGAACTATTCCTCCAGGCAGAGGGGAGACATCACTCGGGAGAGGGGCTTGGTCGAGTAACCGGTAAAGTTGATCATATGAGCATACACACACTTCACTGAGGATTTTAGGAACTGAGTCAGATTAAGTTGTCATGATAAGTCATCCTTAGGCTTAGGAGTTATGATTACTTCTTCATGCTTTATGAGTGGTGTTCCTTGATTGACTGACTTACTGTTCTGTGAGCCTTGAATGTGAAATGTGAACTGATAAGTTACTGATGCCTGGAATTTACAGTTAAATGTATAAATACATGTTTATGCAATTACGTCTATTAGAGGTGCTCTGACTGGCCTATAATACACGTAATTGGAGATTTGAAAATAAACATGTATAGATATATTTAAGTGTAAACTGGGTAAGTTAATTAATATATTTAATATCGATGTTATTATAGTTTTACCGATAATATAATATATTAATATATCTAATATAATATTTGAATATTATATAGATATATTTATATATTTAAAGAAAGGTAAGTTAAAAACTATAATAATATTGTATTGAATATAATACAAAATATATTAATACATTTTAATGAGAATATTAAAATATCTAAAACTTTGGAAAGATTTTATATAAACTATAATCTTTGGCATTTAAATTTACATTTATCTTATAAAGGTATTTGAGTTTATTTACCTTTGGAAATAAAGGTAATAAGACTTTCATAGTCTTTGGTAAATACTTTGCAAACCATACAAAGGAAATTCGAAATATTGAAATACTTGGAAAATATTAAAAGGAAAAAGAATTTCGAAATTTTGTAAAGACCAATGGAAATTTATAAAAATCATTTAAGGAAATGTAAGTATGAACTATAGACTTTGGAAAGTATAAAAGAAACATTTGAAAAATCGCGGATTTCTTCCCGTGAAGAAATCGCGCGACTATGTTAAGCAAAGGAATGGCGAAAAACTTCAGCAAATACAGTCCGCGCCCAGCTCACACTTGAAAGACTTGGTCGCGGATGCTAAAGCGCCACCATTGTGGACGCGTGGGTGGAAGAAAGGTAACAGCAATTGTAAAAAAACCCTTGACGTTTTCAAACCGAAAACTTTGGACGCCATTTGTGTTGCAGTCCGCCATTTTTGAAAGCAAGTTGAATGTTTAACCTGTACGTGGTTGATCCAAGAAATTGGCATGTGATATGTTGAAACATTCTTGAGAAATTATGTTGAATCATCAACTCTTTTGCTGTGTGTTTGGCTATTCGACTGCCACTGCGGATTTTGACATTTTCAAAATGAGAGGTGTCGAATTCGCATGCCTACAAGGTAGGAAACATGAGAATTCGAAACCTATAAATAGGTTCTCACTCATTGTTGAAAGACACTCAATTTTTCATTCACTCTCCTTGCCTTGGAAAATTCGAAATACAGTGCTGTGGTATTTCTATGTTTTGAAATTCCATTTTATGAAAGCCATTGTCATTTTATGAGAGCCATTGCCATTTTATGAAAGCCATTGTCATTTTATGAGAGCCATTGCCATTTTTGTGAAAGCCATTGCCATTTTGTGAAAATCATTTGCAATCGAGACAGTATTGCTGAGAGACAGTATTGCTGAGAACAACTTTTTGCATTTACTTGAAAGTAGTATTTACTTAAGCTGAGAGAAGGCTGCGAAGGACGGTGGAGCAAGGATTGAAGCTACCGATCAAGCCCATACGCAAAAGGAAATCAGGCATGAGATATATGTTGATAGATTTTCTGTCATTTATTTTAAAATGTATGATTAGATTGCTTGATTATGTCTTGCTTTATGAAAGGAAAAATAATAAGAAACCTCTATGTTTCTAAGGAATTGTTGAATTGGGGAATAAGTTAAATTTCCTTAGAAAAGCTTTTTGAATTAAGAAATAGCTTAAGGAACTTCAAGGGATAGTTTACTTATTTTTCATAAAAGAGAAAAGATAAAAATGAAGGATTTATGTGCTTTTTATATTGCATGTTGTGTATGATCTCCGTATATGGAGAATAAGGGTAAACTAGTTACTATATTCTAGGAACGAAATAAGGACAGGAGTCAAGTGAATTCAAGCAGCTTAGAGTTTTAGATTAACTGAGATAGGCTAAGGAACTCCTAGGATAAAGATTTCCGAAACAGGAGAGAAGGAATGGATTACTTGTCAAGTTGGATTATTTCTAGTAAGTAAGAATGTCGTAGGTTGGTCTGGGATGAAAGATAATCCAGTGAAGGACTTGAACCTATAATTGTTGTCTTGAATTAAATTGATGTAGGATAGTCTGGGATGATTGACAATCCAGTGAAGGACTTAGCCTACGCGTAGTGTAAGATAGCCTTAAGTCAAATCGGCCCTGAGTAGTGTATATGATAGATGACCTTCATTCGAAGTACTGAATGAGAATACTTTGGCCAAAGTAGTGGAAGGTACGACATCCACTTAGATGTGAGATAGTCAAGACTACACTGTCAGTTCATTGTGATCCATCATGCTAGTTCGGGATTGTGAAATAGCAAGTTCTAGATGTATAGGACACAACACTATGCTCAGTTGGGTTGTCGCAGCCGGTTACTTTACCAATCTCTTCGTTCGAAGGGAGGGCCATCTATTGAATGATAGATGTGCGGGGGACCGCATTAACAGTCCGTGGTTGGCGGAAAAGCGCCTGAGTGATGTTTCTCCTCCACCGCAGGCGACGGATACACCAAGATTTGAAAGGAAGGGAACCTGGACCGTCTTACTACTATTTGTGCAAAAGCTTACGAGCTATGTATGTAATTTGTTTTACTTTGTACTCTGATTTATATTTACAATGAAAATGGAATTCATGTGGAAATATATATTGTAACTTGCATGTATTTATCAATAAAGAAAGGACGAATTTTATTGCAATGTCTTTGTTACTTGTTACTTTTATATGTTTAGGAATGAAATGTTAGAAAAATTTTGTTTACCGGTTTTGGGGTCGTTACTTAAGACTTCCTCAGGATATCTAATATGTTTTAGTGAGAAAGAAGTAGATATTTTCAACATATCAATGAAGAAGAAAAAGGGATCTGATCAATGAAAACAAATGTTGTCAACTTGATTCATATTCACACTCCTACCTTGGTGATAGAAGACAACAATAGTATGATCGATAATGAAAATCCTAATTACTTTCTCCCTCCTATAGAGATATTAATTGGTTCTGATTGCTCTAATGAAACTAAAGGGAATTATTTTATCCAAGGATTGATAATATGAGATGATGGATGGCAAAAGGAGCTATCAAAAGGTAATATTTAATATTTTTCAACGGGTATTCTTTGATAATGACCTAGTGCTTGAAGATTCAAAACTTGATGTCTCTTAGTTTTAGACTCTGAGGGTTGCTTGGATGAAAGCATAAGTGACGAGAACAATGAAGTAGTACTCCCAACACAAAGTACATACTTGTTATCACTTGCAGATCCAAAAAGTTAGGAATAGGTGATAAATGTTTTGTTTGAATAACTTTAGCCTTTCCCAAAGGATGATATTTGGACTAAGATTAAGGTTGTATATGTTGAAGACATAGGTGAAGAAGATCAAACACAATTTGTGGTGGTTACTATTTCTACAACAATACTCTAGCCATAGGATCTGACTGGACACCTTTAGAAGGAGGCCCAATATCTTCATCTATCATAGAGATTTTTCCTTATTGAAGAAGATCATCTAGCCCTAGTGTATATCAATCAATTCATGTTAACTATTTTATTGAATGATCATTTTTATCCACCCGAGTCTTGGTTGGGAAAGAGTTATGATAGTTTTTAGGTTATGTGCTATCATAATTGGATTCCTAACTTAAAAGAAGTTGCTTTTCTTAGCTTCTAATTGGTTTTGTATAACCTTATTGTTTCCCTTTGTTTTTGTTCATAAGAGAACATTTTTTATAGATTATATCATATTATGTTTCTTAATTCATAATGTTTTTGCTGTGTTGTATTATATTTCCCTTTATGTATTGTGAAAAGTCATGTTATGTTAAGCAATCTAGGAGTTCCATCTCTAGGTGATTTAGGAATAACCTAATTCCATTATTCAACTAATAAAACACCAATCTACTTTTCAAATTTGAGATCTTGAATTTCTCCTCTACTAACATGGTCTCTAGATAGAGCCAATTGTTGCACCCAATCCAAAACTTGATTCTGTTACATGATTATCCTTCACCATAAAAAAATTAATCATTTGTGTCAAAGTTAAAAATAATTGCTTATAACTAAGTCACAAGTTGTATCAAAGTCCAAAATTTTAAAATTTTAAATTATTGTTAGATTGTTGTCATTTATTTTAATTTAATTGATAACTTTATTCTTCGTTAAAAATTATTATGATTTATTAATGGACATTTTAAAATTAGAATAACTATTAACTATTAATTGATATTTTATTAAAAAATAATTATCAATTGATAATTAAAAAATAAAAAATAATTAATAATTGCTAATTCAATTTATTTTTTAAATTAAAAAATAAAGTGCTTGCCCCATTACGAATGACTTGCCTCCCTTTTAAAAAATTGTTATGTGTAGCATAATAAAGATAACTCTAAAAAAATGTTAGAAGGTTATAAACAAAGATAGTAGGAATAATAAGCAAAATCTTAGTTTGAAAGTCATTAATATAAAAAAGATAAATTTATATCTTTGTGTGTACTCTTTTTAAACAAATACTATATCTATCATAATAAATATAATTCTATAAAAAAAAACTTATGAAAAATGATAGTAAAGATAAAATAAATAAAATCTCAATAAAAAATCATTATCACAAAAGAAAAGTTTCTCACACACAAACACAATTTTTTTTTAAAAAAATGTTGCATCTAGCATAACAAAGAAAACTCTAAAAAATGAAAAGAGAGTAAAGATAAAGCAAAAACAAACTCAATCAAAAGTCTCACACACACATATATAATAAAAAGGTTCACACACACACACACACAACTTGCCTTTTTTTTTTAAATGTTACATCGTTAAGCATGCAATACAAATAAACTTAAAATAGGATGTGTGTATCTTTAATCATGCAATACAAAAAACTTAAAATATGACCTATCTTTTTGGTTCACAAGCTAGGGCACAAAGTGTGTCAACACTTCTACTCAATGCAAGAGTTTTTTTTGAGTATACAACCTAAATAGCTATTTGGCATTCACTATTTGTAGCTAAAAGTATAGATTGAAAAGACATGAGTGAAGACAAGGATTAAATAGACTTAACACAAGGACACACACACTTCAATAAATTGAATTAAGAAATCATCTACATAACCATAATTTCTAACATCAAATAAACTTACAACACAAATCTTCCAAAATTGTTAAAAGAAATTTAATTTACCTTAGCACATAAGAATTTATAAGCTAATCATAATAGCTACATTCAAAGCTCTACAACAACCAACTTAACACACATACAAAAAAAAGGTTTTAGTAAATGTTTAACAATATTTAACTCAAAAATACAATAAGAAAAAAACATATCAACAACAATTTAAAAGTAAGATAATATGCAATACTAAAATCTAAGTTTATGATACTAAGTCATTAAACTAAGTGCCTAGAGCACGCACTTGTAATATTTTATAATGTGTTGCATGAATAATAATAAAAGATAAACTAAAAATTATACTCTAAGAATAGATTGCTTGAACAAAAAAATAGTCTTGTTATAAAATTTTATCCATGAATACTAAACCCCAACTTGAGTTCTTTAAATAGTTTCTTGATGATAATTATAAATGAACAATTAATCTTCTAGGAAACCATCTAAAAATAGTAAATATATTTAATTAGCTAGTAAAATATTTTTCTTAGAATATTCTCATTTCCTCAAAAATAATGGCAACTAATAATGTTGTCTATAAATAGCTCAAGTTTAAAATGGAATTTCTAACAGTTGGCTCTAGGGGCAATTTTAATTATGATTTAATGCTTTGATCATGGAAATCCTTTTGAATAAAATATAAATTTTTAACAATTAACCAATCTTGATTCTTTAAATATAAAGTATCCTTCATTTTGTGTTGAACTTTACACACATCCTAACTCAGATCTCCAACCTTGAATACTTTGAAGACCTAGAGCATATGAAAATGAGAATAGAATGATGTTGATGTCTACTTGAAATCAAGTACATTGAAAAAAATCAATACTAATGCAAGATCATCCAAGTCCATAAGAAAACTTGCATCAACCAAAAATATCTTTTTCAATTCAATTACTTGGTTTCTGGTAGTGTTAGCTTTGGCTAGTTGCTCAAAAGGATTTTCAAAAATAATTTGGGTAATCTAATGATTTCGCCTTGTAGTAAAGGTAAATAGGTACTCATTAGTAAAATTTGGTGAAATTTTGATAAAAAATTGAGCAAGTTATGGCTTTGTGTGTTTTTAATCAACTACTGGACTTTTGCGGGGAATCACTAGTGAGCCAAAACTTTGTGGGGTTTAATATTGTTGCCAATTGTGGAATTTTGGGCCTCAATGGGACTTTATGGGAGTTTTTAAGTGAATCAAAACTTTGTTTTGACCAAATGCTTTGTCGATTTTGATGGTTTTCCCACATCGCGGGAATTATGACATTATCTATCTTTTGCCGAAATCATATGCAAATCTAGAATTTTGTGGGTCTTTTACAACCATTAAATTTTTTGGACAACCTCTAGTGAACTAACTCGTTACAATTCATTGAACCAATTTCAATGAACAGTTTTTCTTATGACATCAGTACGACACCCAATGATGTCAATCTAGATATAGATTATGAAAATTTATTGACCAACTAGACCCAAAGTGGGATTTCATTTTTGAACTTGTCAATTGTAGATCTTCCACTTGCTAGTACTCTTTGTGGAATTTTCATTAATTAATGCACTTTGTAGACTTTTGGCTTGTTATTGCACTTGCAAACTTTTGGCTTGTTATTGCACTTACAAACTTTTGGCTTGTTATTGCACTTTGTGAACTCCCAACTTGTTATTGCACTTCAATTTTTTTGCAATCAGCTAGAATTTGTAATAGCCAAGCTCAAATGTGATTCAACTTCTTGGTCATTGGCGTATAAAATGGAGATGATTGCATTCATTGAGGGTCTTTTTCCGAATGGAAGAGAGGGAGAATGTGATGAAAACTAATTTGATTGTACTCTTATGTTAAGAATTTGTTTTAGATTAAGTAAGTAGGGAAATGGCCCTAATCTTGTGGTTACAAAGCCAGATTAAACAAAAGAGAAACAAGCTAGGAAAAACAGTACTAGCCACCACCAAAAAATAGTAGCAGACAAAATAAACCAGAGCAAAATGGCATGCAAGCCAAGTATCCAAAATTGCAACCACGAAACCATAATCAACTTAATAAAAAAAAAATCCTCATATTAATCCACATAATAGTACATAGACCATTAATAAGATTAACCAAATTCCAGCAAGTACGTAACCATAAAATAGCTATAATGAAATAGTAGTCCGGGATAATAAAACTAAGAACCAAAAGTTTCAAAGCAGCCATAATAACAAAGCAAGTTGAACACAAAAAAGAGAAATAATGTCATTACTTAGCATTGGAAATCAACTCCCAATATTCACCAATTTGGGACATAAACTCCCTCCAATCAGGGTCATATTCATCTTCCTAGTCCTTTTCTTCACTTTTCCCCATCTTCTTGAGCATCTTTGTGATCTTAATTTGTTTAGAGATCGCACCCACCATAGCACAATGCATGAGGACCTGTTGGTGACCTTCATCAAGGTGATGATTTCCTTCTCCATTTTGTCCATTTGTACCTACATAAAATTTATCCTGCTTTTTACAAAATCAATGCTAGAATCCTCAAGAGAATTAGAGGCAATGACTGTGTTCTCCATTTCAGTGGCCTCCTTCATAGAAACCCTAGGTTCCTCTTCCTTCTCATTGTCGTCCTCCTTCTTTTCATCTTTAACCTCCTCTGAATCTTCCTCTCCCATTTCATAAGCACTCTCTTCAAATTCCAAGTCTTCACTTCATCATCAACTTGTGGCTCAAAATCTTCCACCACCATTTTTTTTGACTCATCTTGGTCAGTAACCTTCTATTTTCCCTTTTTGTCCAATGAGGCAACCTTAGCTAAACGTGCGGATCTTTAGCCCCCACTAATCAAACTCGACTGCCCTTCCTCCATTTCACCTTGTTGATTCCCCTCTTGGTTTTCATCTATGGTAATGACAACACTCTATTTTTTCTAGTCTATTTTTCAGATTCTTAGCCCTCAATGGTTCAAGGAGTACTGGCGAGTGTTTTTGCTTCTCCAAGGTGGCCTTGACCAAATCAAACTCAAAATATTTTTTCACAAAAGACAACTTACCAACAAGGGTAAAGGGTTTGGAACTATGAGCAACCAAGGGGGTGGCATTCATAGAGAATTTTCCCTAGGAGCAACAATCTGAGGCAAAGGCCTAGCATTAAGCTTCAAATTAGGTTTAGCAACAACATGGGGTTCGTCTTCCACATCAGCATTTTGATTAGGGATGTCTTGCCTAGCACCCAAAGGGTTGCCATGAGGTTTATTAGATAGGGAATACTTGTAGAGGGAAAGCATAAGACCTTGGTGCAATGGGAGAGTTGCTCCATTCTTGATACTTTGTTGCAAGGAAGATAACAGTTAGAAGGGTAGGTTAATGCATTCATTATGGCGAATGTGGTTAAAAAGGGGAAAATGATAAGCGTGGGCAGTCATGTATCTTCCCTCTAATGTGAAACATCTCATTACAAACATACTTACTAGTGCAAAAGGTGGCGAAAGTTCAATCTAGGCATACCCATTCTAGAATCATGTTAGTTTCTCTTCATCATGAAGGAAATTGTCCACAAACATCTAATAGTTGGCTCCACTTTTCTTAGCAACCTTTCTTCCCTCATTCTCCAGACTTGTCACCTTCGCAATGTGTTGAGCAGTGACATCAAATTTCATTGCCCCTATAGTCACTTGCCCTCTTCTCCAAGAATTTGTGAATTTGGCTGTCGAATTTTCATTATAACCTTTCATAGCCTCAAAGAATGAGACCATTCCTGCCCTTCGAAACAGCCTCCATAGGTCAGCATTTTTCTTGAGAGCTGAGAAATTGGGAGGTTCAGTATGTTTTCTTGGCCCTCCCATTTTGGAACTCTATAATATTTTAGCACTTTTCTTTTGTAACCCTTTCTTCATACCACAACAGCTCCCAGACACCCAACTAGCCTTGTAGAGTGCACGACAAAAAACTATTTTGATGGCGAACACATTTTGAAATGTATATCGAGAACTGGCTAATAGAAGAGACCTCTAACATGGCTCCCATGATAGAATTAGCATGATTACCTTTTATAATAATAAATGTATCCAAATTTTCCATTACAAGTTGATCCTTGATTAAGAGGTGGGAAATGACATTTGGCACATCGAAAAAATTGTGATATGACACAAGCCTTACCAATGTAATTAACCATGTGATCCTAGGTGTTCTTGGGAATGATAGAGAAATTAAATGTTACAGTTGAGGATATATTCTTAATACTTATCATACCAAGATTTCCATCATTAATATTTGAGCCCCTTTCATCATCAAATCTAAATTCCCCCTATACCGACCCCTTATCACAACCTTATAAGTTATAAACATTTTCATATTTGTCTTTTAACACCTTATCTTTCATTGTCGATGGCAACTGGCGAAACTCCCATCGAGTCTACGTATTGCACATGAGGGTCGTGTTGGTAGCACTATTAGCAAAGTGATTACCTTCCCTAAACACGTGTTGGATACAACAAGTGAAGAATTTCATAAGTTCCTTACAACGGTCAATTATATCCTTTAGTTCCCATGGAACCGCAACACCACCTTTCAATATGTCAACTATTAGTTTTGAGTCTCCTTCCAAGATGACCTTTTAAAAACCATAGTCTCTTAGCATCTTAATTTCTCCCCACACTTCCATTGCCTCAGCTTTGTCGTTGGTGTAGATACCCACATTTTTCTCATATCCCACTATACAATCTCCAAGGTGATTTTAAGAGTTTGTTTCCAAACAATCAATTTAGTATTTTTTTGTTTTGTAGACAGTTTTTTATTATTGGATAATGCAATTGGCTACGTGGTTAGGTAGTTCAATATAATTCCTTGATCTTGATTGCATTAAGTGGTATCAGAGTGAGGTTTTAAGAGAGAGTTGTGTTCATGTTGAGAGAAGAAACCTTAGAGGATTTTTTTTGGATGAGCAAGGGAAAGAGAAGACCTACAACTGAAAAAGGTTTGTGGAGGCATGACACACAAAGGATGAGTTCAAAGAGGAGCAGCACCACGGGTTGGTGATATGGCCATTGTTGAAATACTAAAGGTAATTTCAACAAGGTTGGAAGCGATAGAGGCAACATAGAGAAGAGGGGTACACATCGAAGTTGTTAGAGAACATGAAGAAGTGGTAGAAGGATATGAAGCACATGAATCGAATGAAGGAGAACTATACCAAAGAGAATAAATATTTTTGATGGAAATTTCTAGAATGAGCAACAAACTAAGAATAAACCCTCTCGACTATAATGGTAACCTAAACCTTGAAGAACTTATAGATTGGATAACTGAAATGAAAAAGTATTTTGATTTTGAAGGAACTTAATATGATGATAAATTTAAATATTCCCACATAAATCTAAAAGGATGTGTGTCTCTATGGTGGCAACACTTGTAGACTGAGAGACAAAGAAGAGGTAAAGACAAGATTAATTCATAGGAAAAAATGGTGACCAAGTTGAAGGCTAAATTTCTATCAAAACACTATAACCTAAGTTTACTTAGAAAATTATAGAACCTAAAGGAAAAAGAATCCAATATAAAGGAATATACATAAGAGTTCTATCAATTGAGCATTAGGGTAGGATATGCTAATGATGATATTGAAAAGGTGTCAAGGTATGTGAACGGTCTATGATTATCAATTCAAGATGAGTTAAGTATGGTTAGATTGTAGACTATAGAAGAATCCTACCAATATGCCTTGAAGGTAGGGGAGAAACTTGCTAGGAAACAATAGATCAATTCCAAAGGTAGAGGAAAATTCTCATGTGGAAGAGGACAATCTAGTAGAAAAAGAGGTTACCAAGGCAAACAAGAAGAAGCTAGCACCTCCCAAAAAAGTTCTTACACTCAAGAAGTTGGAGGAAGAGTATGCTATCCTAGAGGAAGAGAGGAATAGGAAATTTTGGCCAAGGGAGAGGAAGGGGGTTCAGTGGTACATGTTACCAATTTGGTGAAACTAGACATAGGGAATTTGAGTGTCCACAAATACAATAGAGAAACAATAAAGTTGAAATATAGGAAAATGGGTTTTATCAATTTTGAGATGCGAGCATGATGCACCTATCTTCCTATTTTCATTAGGAAAAAGAGATCTCCTATAACAAGATCGACTTTCAAACCTTAGGTGATTCAATCTTAAAAGAGATCTTGTTGTTTTCCTTATGCTTGAGGACGGGTTGCAACTTTAAAGACAACACTTTTAGGAGATGAATGGAAAAATGGAAAACAAACCCAATTATGTATTCAAACACTTGAATCATCAAATTTAAACATTAATCTGATAGAATCCCAAAACTAAATTTAGATTTGAGAAGGTTAGATATTTTTGCACCTTTCACCAAAATGTTGTTTCGGGGGTTGTATTGAGAAATATTCACCCTAGGGAAAATGGATCTTTGTAGGGCCTTCCAAAATAAGTTTTTGGGTCCTTTGCTCATGTGTCTGCACTTCTAGATTCTCCAGATTCCACAGTTGAAAAGTTGAAAATATATTTTGTAGAAGAATTTTCGTGGCTTGATGATAATGTTGACAACTTTTGCACTTTTGCACTTTTGAGATCTTCAATCCTTCTTCAACCTAGATCTACACAAAACACACACAAGAGGGGAAAATTGTTTATTTTTGGTGAATGGGGGTTTGCCTTGGTCAGACCCTATTTTGGTAATTAAACCTTAAATTGAAGTGAAACATGAAAGGAATGATGAATGAACAATTTCTATGTTTCAACTCACCAAACCCTTGATTTGAAATCCTTAAGTGGAGATCCTTGAAGGACTAATTGATGATGTTGATCTTGATGCTTGAAACCTACATCACAATGTTAGCTCCAAAAACATGAATGATTGCAAATAAATTTGACATGATGCTTGAGATATTGAATGCTACAACAAATACTTGAGAAATCTGCCCTTGAAAACCTTTGACAATAATCTTAGCTCCTGTGAAATCTTGCTTGAAATTCCTAGGATTTGAATTGATAACATAACCTTGTATTTATAGATAATTTTCTAATTTCTCAAAAAATAAACATTACAAGATGACACTTAAAATTTTGAATTTAGGACCTTAAGAAGTTGCAAAAAACATTTTTTAAATTTGAATTTTTGATCTTAAGGGGGATCCATTCACCCTTGGGCAAATGGGTCCTAACCTAAATTATTAGGACCTATTTATTTTGGGTTGTTAATAATGATAATTGCATTAATTAATATTAATTCTCCTTTTAGAAATTGCAATTAATTAGTCTTGTAGATGCAAAATTGGGCCAATTAGAGGCTTAGTTAAGTCCATTTTATTAAGGGACCCAAACATAGTGTGAAAATGTAAAGGAGTGCATTTTACTACACTACATTTAGCTCCCACTTTAGTGAGAGGATGAAACCTACACTCAAACTCACACTAAAGTAGTCAAACAAGTGTTAAGAGAGGTCTAATTGTAAAACTGTTGGAAAGATAAGACAACAAAGGTCAAGGAGGATGATCAAGCCCCCAAGATCTAAGATCTCATGGAAAACCAACAAAGGAACAAAGAGACACATGTCTATGTTAAATATGCAGTAGCAAGACAAGATACTCACAAGCATAACATATCAAAATTAATACAAAAGAGAGCTCGACAGAGGGGGGTGGATCAAGCCTTGACTGTTTTTCCAACTAGTATAGATCAAGCCTTAGTTTTTTGTCCAAAAAAATTCACAATTGGAAACCCGCTATCCATTATGCAAACAAAGTGCGCTCACATGGGCTAGTGCAGTCTGATATACACTAGGTGAGCCCACAGAAAGTGGCCAATGAGAAAGTCACACTAGGTCTATAGGCTTCTATTGTACAATGAGAAATTCATGCCAGGTCTATAGGCTCCCATTGTACAAACCATACCAAAGTTATACCTCTTGATAACTTTGATAAGGTGCCACAAAAACTTGGTCACAAGGCTAGCAAGTTGTGTTATGCTAAGCACTCATGAAAATGGCTCCATGGGCAAGCAAGTTGTGTTATGCTTGGTGGCCTTGATACATGCAATAGGATATTCAAACGTTTTTTTCTTAGTTCATGAAAGGTCTCACCCTAGGGAGCATTGTGCCTAATGTCTCCAAGAGAGGACTAGTCTAGAATAAAAGATTCACAACTTAGGGAATGCAATCCATAGCATCACTGCTAAGAGGAATTTCATATACAAACAAATACCATTCTCTTGAAGGACATAAAACCCAATGACACCACCAAGAAGATACATCACGTGGAGTAAGAATACCACACTTTAAAGTGGACAATGAGTGGGGACACGTATGCCCCCACTTTAAAGAAATTGGTAAAAAACCCATGTTGTGAGCAATTAATTTAAAGTAGAACACGCATGATATATGCCAATACATGAGAGCTTTATTCGGAAATCCCCATGTAAACATGTGTTTTCGAGTAGATCTATGTCATTAAAGGAGGGATTTCCCCCCATATGCAATTCTAAAATTACAAATAAGGGATCCATGGATTCGGGGTCAACGTTTTCCATTGATGCAGTGATATAATCAAGCTTGGAACCATCATCATTCCTCAAATAACTCATGGAAAAATGAGCACAAAGGAAGAATGACACATAGAGAGAGAAAACACATAGAATCTTTTGGGTCAACATGAAGGAGACCTAAATGTCTTGATGCCTTGTGTCATCCCCAAAAGGAAAACACAAGATAAAAGTTACAAAAAATAGAAGAATGTAGATACAAATAGAATAATGTCACAATGGATTTGCTTCCTTTGTACCTTTGCACCAACGAAGTGACAAGGGTCATCCAAAGTAAGATCACAAGCATATAAAGACACACCAAGAAACATAGCATGAGGGATCACATTATGCACATGCAATCACAAAGAACATGAAGACAAATACTAAAGACTAGTAGGTCACATGCAAGTCAAGCTATAGTAGTTCATCCACATCCCAATCTTGTTCATCATATGTAGACGATGGAAAACTAGCCAAAGGGACAATGAAAAGTGTTGTACTAGGAGTATCACCAAGTTCAACACATGATGAGTCACTCTTGTTAGGAGGATCATCACGGTTGTTATTATCTAAGCTCATGGAAGAGGAAAACAATAAATTCATCTCATTATGCACTTCCTCATCAATTTTAGCAATCTCATCATCATCATCATCCAAGTTAATCACACAAGGAGGCCTAATGACAATGTACATTGAATTTTGTTGTTGTTTTTGTTGTTGCAAAGGTGGATAATCATCATACTTTTTTTGAGTTAAGTTTGGATCTTTATTTTCTGTTTTGTTTTCTTCTTTTAGTCTTCGAGCAATAGCACAATGCCTATGCCTATTCTCTTTATCATTTCAATTTCTTTTTGTACGATTTTCAAGTTGGGATTGTGTAGGAGTGGGTTTCTTTTCTTCTTGCAAGGGAGGAATGAAAGGAACCTTGGAAGGTTGTTCAACCACTTTCTCTTTAGCTTTTTAAACTTTCTTGATCTTAGGAGGCACAATAGGACTTATTTGGTTATCTCATGGTCTCTTATAGGAAATAGGCAAAGGATTTGATATGGATTAGTCTTGGTTACTTGGAAGAGATTTTGGTTCAATCATGGTCTCATCAATGATAAGATTCTCAATCATGGGTTGAGGAAAGTTGCTAAGGGATAATTTTTCTATGTGCTTTAATTTAAAATTTTGATAGGATTTGAGAAATAAGTCCTCATGAGGCTTAATAGTTTCTGAAGGTTTGGACCAAAATAAATCCAATAAGAAATTCCCATGGGAGGATACAAGATTGAAGCCACTATGATGCACTGTATAGGTATCATTTCCAAATGGAAACTTTAAGCATTCATGCACTACCAATGAGATGACATCCATGGAGCATATCCATGGATAACTAAGCTTCACATGGAATTGGTTTGATGACAGGATGATGGAGAATGAGACATTCAATTGTTTTGGTCCTACTTTCAAAGGTAGAGTGATCGAACCTATCGTAGGGAAAGAAAAACCATTATGCATTTTGATCCATGCTTTCAGTTTTTCATAAGAATATTGATAAAGTTTGTGCACAAACAAGAATTTCATGGTGATCACATTCTCTACACACATGGGATCAATTAATATCCCATTTATAGGCTTGTCATTGATTTTTCCAGCTATGTAAAGAGGACCATAAGGTGCATGTCTAATTATGTCATTTTATGAGAAAACAATGTCAAGGGGCATTTTGGTTTGGCCCTTATGAGGTTTCACATCAATGAAACCAACCACACGTTGTATGTCTTCTTCGTTTTCATTCATATTGTCATTATTCTCATCTTGAAATTTGTCAATGTTCATCACATCTCTCTTGGCATCATTAGCTTTCACAAAAGAGATGTTATGATTTGGCATGGGGTTGGTAAATATTTTCATATTTTGGTTGGGTGGGGCAACAAAATTATTTCCTTGATCATTAACATCACCAATTTGGATGAGATTAGAATCAATGAGGTCTTGCATAATATGTTTAAGATGCATACATCATTTTTTATTGTGTCCATTTTGTCAATGATAATGGAAAAAGGTTTTTGAGTTAAAATTTGGAGGTAAGGGCTGGGTTGCGCCAATGTCTCTAATAGGAGGTAAGGTAATTAAGTTCTTGCTCATAATTTGCAACATGATGGAGTGAAGGTTTTCAGTTAAAGAGGTAAATTATCAATTCCTTTCCCTAAATGGATATGGATTTGTCTTTTATATGGCAGCCACTTGGGAGTTGACATATTGACTTGTTTGAGGTGTGTTTAGTTGTAATAAGCCATTGTTTTGTTTCTTGGAAGGTTGGAAAGTTTTATTAGGCACGGCTTCGGATTTCTCAAGATGGTTAGAAGGAACTTTTTCTTCGCGATGACCAACCAAATTTCGATAGTCACGAAGATCATCCCAAGCTTTTCTTGAATTTTGTCTTGCAATTTTTTTATGAACATTCTTTGAAGATCAATATTAGGAATCTTAATGTTGACTTGTGAGTAAAGAAATTAATATTGTGCTATAAGGTTTGTGATATTTTTTTTTTTTCTTTGCTTACATTTCATTAAATCAGCTAAGGTCATCTTGGGACCCATGTGCACTTGGAAATGATTAAGAAAGGCATCAATATGTTCATTGAATGAACTAATTGAATTATTCGGTAAAGAGAAAAAACACTCATAGGTAGTATCATTCAAAGATCTAAGAAAAATTTTAGCCAAGAGTTTGTCTTCAAAAATGAAGTCACTACATAAGGCTATGTATGCATCAACATGGTTACTAGGGTCTCCTTTTCCACCATATTTCTCAAATCTTGGAATCTCTATGCCTTGTGGTATTTGTGCTCTTAATTATATCCCCAAGGATAAGGGGTTTCATTTGACATATTGTGAAGGTTGGCCATTTTGGTTTTGGTTCAATGCAACAATTTTTGTTTGGAGGGATGAAACATTTTGTAGGAGTTGGTTAAGGAAAAAATCATTGGTTGTGTTGTGAGATGGAGGTGAATAAGGTGGAGGTGCATACGTGTTGGGAGGACAAGTGAATTAGGAGATATGAGATTTGAATGCACAAAGCTAAAGGGATTGTCAATGGAAATACCTAAGGTAGTATTGAAATTTCTAGTAGGTTGTATGGTTGAAGTAACATGTGGGTTAGTGCATTTAGGACTAGAGGTCATAGTTGTGGAAGGAGGAATTTGACTTCCACCTTGACTTTGAGTGTACCCGAAATTTTGAGCACAACTAGCCATTGTAGGGACATGATTGTCAATGATGTGATATAAGATATGCACAATTTCTATTCCTTGTTCATTTTCAAGCATTTTCCTCATGCTATCTATGATAGGAATTGTAGTACCAACAATGTATTTAGAACTCATAAATTTTTTCAATTTCTCTAGCTCTTCATACATTTGTCTTAATTCTTCTTGAGGGACATTAGCAACATCAATCAAATTGGTTATGGGTAGGGTGGTCATGGGAAATTAGGTATCAATGCTATGGTCCATTGTGGGTTGACTAGTATCAACACTATGAGTGAAAGAGCTAGGAGCTCAAGATCCACGATGGATGTAGAAGTGTGGGATGGAATGAGTCTCGAGCTACGTATCACAATAGTATTGGTAATTGGACACCAGGTTGTGAATCTCATACAAGTTTCACCAAACCTAAGTGCACCCAAAATGGAGAATAGGCACTAGATAAATACAATCAAACACCAAGAATAACAAGTGCAATGCAAATATGTAAAAAGAGATAGCAATTTCCAAATTTTCAACAAGATAATTTTATGATTATGCTATGCAAAAAGCTGAAAATAATTTATTTTAATTGCAATTTTGATTTCAAACAATGCACTCAATTTGAATTATTGACCTAAATGCAAGAAATGACATATTTTTCTAATTTTTAAAACTAAAACCCAGATTTAACAACAAATCAGAGGAATGCAAACAAAGAAAAATCACTATATCCAAAAGTTTGAAACACCTGTACAAAGACAAGTTATCTCTCGGGTGAATGGGTCTTAGCACAGGGGTTACAAAAATTTAAATTTGAGTTTGAATTTTAGATCTAGGGTTTTCTTGTTTCAGGTTATAAACTGTAATTTCAGTGACTATTTTTTCTAGATTCGTATGACCTAATGCAATTGAAATCAATGAAACATGATGAACAATATGTCACTTTTTGAAATGCAATTTTGATTCAATTTTTTGAACTTGAATGATTAAACATACACTAATATGCAACCACTATATAAAATTAATGTAAAATGCATGCAATTTTTTGAATTTTTTATATTTTAAAGGATGCAAAATGCAAACCTAAAACCCTAAATGAGATGCAAAATAATGCAATTAAATCACCCTAAATGAGATGCAAACAAATGCAATGTAATGCAAACTAATGTGAATCCTAGATCTAGGGCTTGAATGGACTCCAAATTTTAGAATTTTGTTGTACAAAGTCAAGTTCACCAAAATGAAACATAAGAAAAGGGGTTTTATCAATTTTTGAGATGGGGGTATGATGCACCTACCTTCCTAATTTCATTAGGAAAAAGAGATCGCCTATAACAAGATCGAATTTCAGCCCTTAGGCGAATCAATATTAAAAGGGGTCTTGTTGTTTTCCTTATGCTTGAGGATAGGTTGTAACTTTTAGGACAACACTTTTGGGAGATGAATGAAAAATAGAAAACAAACCCAAGTATGCAATAAAACACTTGAATCGTCAAATTTAAACCTTAATTTGATAGAATCCCAAAACCAAATGCAATTCAAAGAAGGTTAGATATTTTTTCACCTTTCACCAAAATTTTGTTTTAGGGGCTATATTGAGATAGATTCGCCCTAGGGAGAATGGGTCTTTGTAGGGCCTTCCAAAATCAGTTTATGGGTCCTCTGCTCTTGTTTTTGCATTCCAGATTCATCAGATTCCACAGTCAAAAAGTTAGAAATAAATTCTATAGAAGATTTTCCATGGCTTGATGATAACGTTGACAAATTTTTGCAACTTTGACAACTTTTACAATTTTGCACTTTTGAGATCTTCAATCCTTCTTCAACCTAGATTTGCAAAACACACATAAAAGTGAAAAAAAAAATTGTTTTTGGTGAATTGGGGTTTGCCTTAGTCAAACCTTGTTTTGGTAATTAAACCTTGAATTGAAATGAAACATGAAAGGAATGATGAATGAACAATTGCTATGTTACAACTCATCAAACCCTTGATTTGAAATCCTTGAGAGGAGATCCTTGAAGGACTAAAACTTACATGAAATGGATTGATTGATGATGTTGATCTTGATGCTTGAATTCTTGAAACTTACATCACAATGTTCGCTCCAAAAACATGCATGATTACAAATAACTTTGACTTGATGCTTGAGATATTGAATGCTGCAACAAATACTTGATAAATCTACCCTTTAACACTTTTGAAATTAATCTTAGATCTTGTGAAATCTTGCTTGAAATTCATTGGATTTGAATTGATAAAATAATTGTGTATTTATAGATAATTTTCTAATTTCCTAAAAAATTAAACATTACAAGTCAACACTTAAAATTTAAATTTAGGACCTTAAGATGCTGCCAAAAAAAATGTTTAAAATTTGAATTTGTGATCTTAAGGGGGACCTATCAAGACCTATTCATTTTGGGGTGTTAATAATGATAATTGCATTAATTAAATATTAATTCCCTTTTCAAAAATTACAATTAATTAGGCTTGTAGATGCAAAATTGGTCCAATTAGAGGCTTAATTAAGTCCATTTTATTAAGGGGCCCAAACATGGTGTGAAAATTTAAAGGAGTACACTTTCCTACACTACAAAAGTAAAAGAGGCCAAAATTCATGTGGCCCAAGTTGAAGAGGAAATTTTGGCTTCCCCTAAGCTTGGAGAAGATCCTGGAGATGGAGATTCATTGATGTAACTGAGGAGAATTATATTGAAAAGGAAAAGGAAAAGGAAAGGAAGAACCAATGCAGAGGATAAATTTATTCCAAGACCTGATGCAATTCTAGAGGGAAATGTTACAGATTTATCATTGATAGTGGCACCACTAACAATTTAGTCTTAGAATAAATGTTAGGGAAGTTGAAATTGAAAAGGATGAAAAATCTCAGTCCCTACAAGGTTTCGTGGTTGCAAACAAGACACTAGTTATTGATAAGTGAACAATGTCCAGTAAATTTTTATATATGAAGTCACAAAGTTGAAATAGTTTTTGATATAATAAAAATAGACACATTCCATATTTTGTTAGGTAGACCTTGACAATATGATAGTTAGGTCATTGATGATGGCAAGACAAAATTATTATAAAACAAAGAAGAATGGGAAGGAGTATACCTTAAATATCATGAAGGATAAGGATGAGGAGATAGAAAGGAACCCCATAGTTTTCTTAGTGATTGGGAAATAAGTTTTGAAAGAACTGAAGAAGGATAAGGCATGTTATTCTTTCATTCCTAAGCTTTCAAAGATTAGGACAATAGAGGAGGAGGAGGAAGTACCCATGGAGGTACAAGAGGTTTTGGGTGATTTTTTTGATATTTTAATGAATAATCACTTAATGGATTGTCACCAATGAGGAGCATAAGTCATTGTATGGATTTACACTAGGGGCTAGTTTTCCCAAAAAGGCACCATATAGAATGAATTCAATAGAGAATGAGGAGATCAAATGCTAAGTGAAAAAAATGTTAGATGAAGGTCTGATTGGAGAGGGTTTGAGTATGTATGTTGTACCTTCAATACTCACACAGGGTTTTAGCTCTCATGTGACCCTACCATATGATTAAGGGCTAAACCTTTGGTGGCTTCTCCTCCCCCTTTGATGATGATGTAATTTTAGAGTAAATGTTGAGGACAGTAATTTCCCTTTTTCTGCAATGAGTAGTGGTTCAATCTATTGTATTAATTTTGATGAGAATGCCTGCAAGGTTCAATGGATTGCAATACCATAGATAATGCCTCAAACTATAATATTGTAGATGATGCCTCTACATATCACAATAGATGATGATTGATAACAATGAGATCCGCTAGATGGAATGATTTCTCCCAAGTAGTTTGGGTCACCAAGGAATTTTAGACCCATGAATTTAGGCCTACACATGGGCCAATAGAATGGTATGCCCTCAAAACCTCACACAAAAATCCTTTAATACATAGTAGGTCAATTCCTTCATAGAGGAAGTTGACGGCTTCATATTCTTTCTATTTGGCTTTTACACACTTTCAAAGTTCATATATCATTGAGAGTACATACAAATCTTGATAAACCTCTACACTCCATTGGTGACTTCTACAATCAAGTAGAAAATGCATATCAATGACCTTTGCCAATGCATCACCCAACACATATAAAAATAAGAAAAGCACACCAACTAAATTTTACATGCACTAGTATTAAAAGACTCATAAAAAATTGAATTCAAAATCAAATGTAGGTCCACTATGATACCATAAATAATTCTGAGAGATTTCCCATACCAATGAGCCATGTAAGTTAAACAAACACATGCTCCAACCTGTGAGAGGAAAACAGAAAAATACAATACAAAAAAGAGCACCTGAAAATAGATAAACCAACTTGTTCATTAATCCATGAATGTGATGTACATATAACAAAGAGGGAAGCAACTGCCAACATGAGTAGTAGAGAATACTAAGCAATCAACTCCCACTAACAAAGAATAGTGATGAGCTAACTTCCTCAAAACTTGAAAGAGGTAGCAAGTTGGCCCTCTTTGACTAGGACACCCAACTAGGCTTAATGCCATGTGTATAAACATGTGCATAAAATACATAAAATAATGTATACACTAACAATTATGAGTAATATGAATTCATTTATTACACTTTATTAATCTTAGGTGCTAGGGGAGAGAGTGAAGCATCTTCTTAATATTTTGTAGGTCCCTTAGGAGTTATGGTTTTCATTTTGTAGTTCCAATTTGGTGAAGTGTTCCCATGATGTGTAAGAGGTTAAAAATATATTTTTATTGGTCACTATAAATGATGCATTAAATAATTGGTCATGGGGTTGTTGCACCATGGTTTCATGGTTTTTATTTGTGAATCAACTTGTGATTTCATTCCTTTGGTTCTTTAAAAAATGCATGCATTTTACAGTTATTTCATCTATCTTTCCTAATGAATATTATTATGTTATTGAAATGCTATCAAATTAAGGGAAGTTGATGTATTAATGTAACACATATTTTTTATTGATATAAAAAAATTCTTCGCTTGATGGTGGATTTGTTTTCTTGAAATGGTTTCTTTGTGTACATCTAGTGTTATGGTTATCTTTTATTTTAATTTTTTGTTATATGTGTCTCTTCATTTATTTTTAGATTTAAAGGTTAATCACATGTTTATATTTTTTGAATAATCAAATTTAACTACTTTTGCATATGCTTTTTTTGTAAGTATTCACTATTTTTTTAATATTTGGTCTCACAGCCTAAACTTTTTATAGAGGAATGTCATTCTAGAAGCGTTGCAAGTTATTTTATTTTAATGGGAGTATTTAATTTAGTGGTTTTCATATATATTTAAATATTGAAGCCATGACATCTACTTCCTTCATAGGAATTGAGAAGTTCATTGTCTCTAGTAATGAATTGAGGAAGCTGAAGATGGAAGATGGAAGGTCTCCTAGATAAAATGGATCAATGAAGATTTATTTCTAAAGAGGAAAAGCCTACTAAAATTTCTAATAAAAATTGGATAAAAAGGGATAAGAAAGCACAAGGGGCCATATGATTCTGCCTTTTGGATTTCATTATCTTGAATTTATCATATGAGAACTATCATATACTTATTATGGAAAAGAATAGGTGATATCTATCAAACAAAGAGCCTCACTAATAAATTATATCTTAATAAAATGCTATATTCATTAAAAGTGAAGTAAGGAGACTTAGTTGTTAAGTATTTATTTATTATTTAATTTGATTTTGAGTCAACTAGATCCAATAGATGTTAAAATTTATGAAGAGGATAAGTGTATATTGTTTATTTATTCTATGGTTAAATCTTGAGAGAAATTATTTAGTGCTATTAGTATTAGTGTTGTAGAGTTGAATATGGAAACTATTATAATTGCATTAATTAATGAATAAATAAAGATAAATTCTAATGGTTAAGTGTCTAAGGATGTCTTGTATGTTTAGGGAAGGCCCAAAGATAAATATAGGAGCAAAGGGGAATAAAATAAATTTAACGATGAACCCAAATCTAAAAGATGGCCCAAAATCTATGGGAAGAGCATAGTATAGTGTTATAACTACAAAAATGGATACATGTGAATAAGAAACTTTAGTGATTCCCCCATAAATAAATCATCTAATGATTATGATGATGATGCTATGGATGCTTTATTTATTTTTCTAACATTACTAGTGATGACTTATGGTTGATTGATTGAGGTTTATCCTACATATTAATTCAAATAAAGAATATTTGTATATTACCAAACTTATAATGAATGATATGTGTTCCTTGGAAATAATATTTCACATCCAATTGTCAACCATGGGAAGATATAGTTTTGTTTTCGTGACGAGGATGAAAAATATCAATATTTTTAATATATTTTAATACTCTCAATAAATATTTTTTGCATCTAAGTTGAACAATTTTTGAATCCATGTGATATTTAAAATTTTGGTTATAATTGGGATAAATTAAATTTAGTGGTAGCAAGAGACTCCTAGTGTGGGACTGTATTTAGGCTTGATGCCACTATATTTAATAATTTTATTAATATAATTGGCATTTCTAAAATACATTTATATTGTGACATGAACATTTGGGCCACATTGGTGAAAAATGTCTTGACCATGATTAATAAAAAGGTGATTGATGAATCTATAAATACTCCAATGATTTTTTTTTTCTATGAGCGCCATGTTTGGAAAGAAGAATAATTTTATTTTCCTAATGGAAGTACTAGAGGAAAAAATGTTTTAGAATTTATTTACTCATATGTGTTTGGTACATTGGATGTGTATTATATTGATAAATCATAATATTATATTATATTTATAGATTATTACTCAAGATATACTTGGGTTTACTTTCTTAGATCTAAATCTAAAATTTTCTCTAAGTTTAAGAATTTTAAGTCTTTGGTTGAGAAATAATTTAAAGAAGGTCTCCATCTATGATAATAGAGGTGAATATTGATCTAAGGAATTTTATTATTTCTATAGACATGTGAATATTGTGAAATAGAAGACTAACCCTTGTATTCCACAATAAAATAGGGTTGCAAAAAGGATTAACTAAATCTAAATGGAAAGATCCAAAAGTATGATGAATGGCACACAATTAGATTGGTGGTTTTGGCATGAGGTTTGGATTACTACTTGCTACGTAATTAACAAATCTCTTTTCTTGGATCTTGTTGATAAAAGTCCTTATGAGGGGTACTAGATAGGTAATAAATATTTTGTTTCACACTTAAGAGTATTTGATTGTGATTCTTTTATTGATATACCTAGAGAAAAGTGATTTAAGTTGGATCCCAAAGTTCATAAATGTATATTTTCTAGATATAGTGAGGATGTTAAGGATTCCAACCTTTAGAGTCATCTAACCTTGAAAATTATTAATTCTAAGGATGTAGTCTATAGGAAACTTGGAGTCTTTTCTAGTCCATAACAACCAAAGAAAAAATAGGCAAACAATACATTTTGGGACCAAGGTTGAGAAATAGGAAGATACACATGTTGAACAATAAGATCAATTTGAAGACAAAGAGGAAGAATATGATTTGTTGGAGTTGAGAAAATACAACTTCATAGGAATCTAGTGACCTCTGCAAACAAAGAATATATGTTACAAGGAGAAGCAAAGAGAAGCAACAAAGATAATTCTCAAGAATGTGGAGCTTTGTATTCACCCAAAATGTAAAATGAATAATAAATACAAAAGAGAAGTTTACAACCTTATATAGGTCAAAGAAACCCTAAAAAGGAAAACCCTAGGCATGCACATTAATAATTAATAAAGTAATTAATTATTATGCACCTAATGTTAGAGTAATTGGTTATTTAATTTATTAATTAAACAATATTTGTTTAATTACTTAAAGTTCCCTTTTATCTCTTTTACACTTAAGCTGCCAACCAACTGCCTGTAAAGTGTAGAATCTACAGAAGGAGTGGGGCAAGTAGTAGTCAAAACAACCCCTGACTGAAAAGGTGTGGGGACAGGTTTGTAATCAAGCATTCCAAAGCGCTAAAGCATATCAAGAGAATAATTATGTTGGTAGATGGAGATCCCATCTAAAGACTGAATCACCTAAAGACCAAGAAAATAGTGTAGAAGACCGAGATCGGTCATCTCAAGCTACTCCATCAAAGCTAGCTGAGCATGCTGAATCATAGAGGATGAGCTACCTAAGATGATAAGATCATCAACATATAGCACAAAAATCAGGATCTCACCCTCAAGATTCTGAATATAGACTGTGGGATCAGAATGACAGCCTGTGAAACTAGTGGAGAGCAAAAAAGAGTTCATCTTCTCATACCAAGCCTGAGGGGCCTATTTGAGACCATATAATGAACATTGAAGTCTGCAAACCAAAGAAGCATCCTGCAAAAATCCCTGAGGTTGCTCCATATAGATCTCCTCTTGTAGGTCACCATGCAAGAATGCACACTTCACATCCATCTGAAAAATGGGCCATCCCCTAAAAGCTGCAAGTGATAGTACAAAGTGAATAGAATTCATCTTGGCGACAGGGGCAAATGTCTCGGAGTAATCAATACCCTCAACCTAGGAGAAACCCTTCGTAACAAGACTTGCTTTGTACTTATCAATAGAACCATCAACAACATACTTGGTGTGATACAACCATCTGCACCGAACCATCTTTCTGCCCTTAGGAAGAGGACAAAGATCCCAAGTACTATTGCTCATCAAAGAAGAATACTCCTTCTCCGTAGAACTATCCCACTCAGGGTGACCTATCGCCTCTGAAAACCTTTGAGGATCCTCTGAAAGATCATGACTCAAAATACTAGAACCCGTAGTATGAGAACGGGTGTGACGAGTGTCTGAAGGATCACCTGCCATAGATCTTGCTACCTCAATAGTAAAGCGAGCCCATTTGGGACTCTAAGGTGGAGCAAGTGGAGGCGGAGATGGGGGATCATCAATATCCTCATCAGAATCATCCTCAAAATAATCCTAAAGAGTTGTTATGGGTGGAGTAGGTAGTGAAGTAGACACTGGAGACAGGGTATCAACTGTAGGAAGGCACTCATCAAACTAGACATCCCATCAAAACAAAACCTCTTTGGAATCATGATCAAACAACCCGTACACCTTAACATCCGCACAGTAGCCGACAAAAATGAGGGGTCAACTCTTCCGCTCCATGGCTCTCCTCTGAGCATGAAGAATAAATGCCCATGCCTCACTAACAAATACTCAAAATGATGAAATATCAGGCTTGTCATGAGACCAAGCCTCCTTAGGAGTCATATGTCAAATGGCCTTATGAGGCATTCGATTCTGAATATAGTTGGCACAATTGACTGCCTCAACCCAAAAAAATGAATCCATGGACCTGGACTGAATCATACAATTAGCCATCTCCCATAAAGTCTTGTTCTTTCTCTCAATGACACCATTCTACTGAGGGGTGTAGGGAATAAAAAACTGATGCTGCAAACCATGCTCAGTGCAAATATCTCTAAAAGTCTGATTCACATACTCCCCCCCATTATTTGTACGTATCTACCGAATAGAAAGGCCAGACTGCTTCTATACAAATGTCTTGAAAATTCGAAAGGAATCAAAGACATCAGACTTGTACTTAAGAAAGTACACCCATGTGTGTCTAGAGAAGTCATCAATGAACGTGAGTACATACTTGGCCCCAAAAAAAGGAGTGGGAAATGACATGAGGTCACTATGAATCAACTCCAAGGGTGTCAAAGCACAAGTGGCGCTTCCCTTTGGAAAGGGATCCCTGTGATGATTTCCAAGCACACAACCATGACAAACACTGTCAGTGTAGGAAATCTATGGAAGACCAAGAACAAGTGTCTGTGTACTCATCTGCTGAAGATATCTATAATTGACATGGCCCAAATGCTCATGTCAAAGCTTACTCACTGAATTTGCATGTGCTATAAGAGATGAACCTGTACCCTCAGAAGTCTCAAATCCATCAAATCTGTAAAGATGAGATGTAGTATCAACACTCCTAGCAGCCACAACCAGATCAGAGTCATGGAGGTCCTAAATAACCACATCATGTGGTGAGAACTCAATTGTCTTACCAGAGCTAGTATGGAAAATCTGATAAATAGACAAGAGGTTCGTCGAGATGTCAGGAACAACCAAAACATTTTGTAGAGTGCCCCCATCCAAAGAGACAGAATCGAAACCCAAGACGAAAAGTTGTGTAGAGTCACCCACTGCAATTTGCGAAGTACCACAAGAGGCAAGAGAAGTGACCAACTCCTGAGTGTGAGTCATATGGTGAGAAGCACCATAATCTAAAATCCAAGTGGACCCATAGGTCGATGCTCGAGCAATGAGAACATGGCCTTTCCCCATGGAAGAAGAAGATGATTGATGTAAGACCCCTTCGTTTTGCCCTTTTGATTGAACAGTGTTCTGTTTGATTATGTTGTGCTTTCTGTTTGCTCTTGATTTGGAAATCAGTTGTTATTTGATCGTTATCTGTAAGTGATGCAAATGTTATATTCTGGTGTGATGGTGTATTTCCCTGATGTAATTATTATGTCATGCTTTGGATTAACATAGTGGATAATCGAATTAATGATGTTTATGCTTTTGATTATATTAATGATGTTAGATTTGTCAGTCAGTGATACTGTATTGGTGAAGGGGACGGATCACATCACTCGCTTGCGAGTGCCCTACGATCTCGTGATTTTCTCTTCCCGGTGTGTATTTTATGTTGTTTATACTATATGTTGTTGTTATTTGACTTGCAGGTTGACAAGTACATAACATCGACTCCACCTGGTTTCACAGGTGAGAGCGTGTTCAATATCCAACGGCATTCAATTAGGAGATAGTAGCTAGGTTTTCATGTCAGGTCGTCACCCTAGTCCTTTTGTCGTCAATTGTTTGTCGAGTTGTGCTATCTTGATTTTCGTGCCTCTCTTCGTTATTTAAATTCAAGTTTGAAAGAGGCAATTAATGGTATTTGGTATTTAAGTTATTGATTATATTAATCGAGTTATAACATTAGAGATGTTGTTTGATTTATTAGTTAATTTAATTTAATTAATAAAATGATTTAATCTTGAATTAAGATTATTTTATTAATTAATTAAATTAGATTGTGTTAAATTAAATTACTGTGTTGAAATGAATTAGATTATTCATTTGGAAATTATTGCTTAATTGTAGGAATTGAAAGTCAAATTTTGGAAAGTGAAATTAGAAAATTAGAAAATAGAGTTAATTGAGATATTTTTAAAAGTTTGACTTTGGGGGTTAAATAGATATTTTATTTCATTTTGAGGATTATGAGATTTTATTATGAAAATTTTGGAGAAGTTAAAAATAGAGTTTTGGAGAAGGATGAAAATTTGGATTTTGTGGGTTTTGGATTTGCTTGGAGGAACTGAAATTTGAAGGAGGAATCGAACATAAGTTCTATGCTTCATCTGGATCTACTCAAATGGATGGGAATCAGGTTCTTGTCTTAAGTTTTTAATTGTTTGCAAAAATCTGTGTTGGGTATGAATTTCTTTAAGAAAATTTTGGTGTTCTTAGCTGTGAAAAGAAATCTCAAATTTTAATTGTGCAAATTATTTCTTCAATTTGTTTGAGATGGTTGAATCCCTTATATATATATATTTAAATTCTTGGTTGTTTAAAATAAACCTTTGGTTGGGGGAGTTTCTGGTTAAATGTTTTTTTTTTAGTTGCCCAAATATGGGTGCGGATTTTTAGAAATCCGCAGGCCTGGTTTTTTATGGAATTTACTTTAAAAAAAATAAAAATTATTTTAAGTCTTTTGGGGAGGGCTTTGGGGAAGCCACCTCCACCCGCGGCTAGTTCACCGCCCACGGCTGGCTGTGTATACAGCGCTGGCGTCGCCGCTTGGAGCTGTTGCCATCACCTCCTCCCGTCCGCTGCCCCTTTTCCCTGTCGCCGCCATGTTACCTCCCTTCGGTCGGTGCAGGCTATGTAGGCCGCGCCATCGTAGAGGGTGGTCGGCGCTGCCAGCGCCGCCCGCACCGTACATACGCCGCCGGGGTCGGTCCTGCCGCCTCCTCCACTTCCGCCCACTGTTACTGCCAGCGGCTGAGGGAACTCCGCCGCCCTTCAACGTGCGGCCGCCTGGTTTCGCCGCCCCTTGCATAACCCTAAACCGTGGCCGGTATAAACAGCGCCACCCTAAACATAAACCAGCGGCCATAAGGATTTCGCAGCCAGCCCTAACCCTATTTCGGGCGCGCAATCCGAGGCAATCGCCTCATGGGTTGGTAAGGTGCGCGACCCGAGGCATGGGTCAAAGATAATATATTTTATTTCTTTTAAATTTAATATTATTTATATATAATATTAATATTATTATATATATTAATCTTTAATATATATATTTAATATTTAATATTGTATGTAGATGATATTAAATTATTAATTTAAATATTGGGATTTTAAGAATATGATTTCTTTTAATGCATATTTATATATTAAAATAAATGAGTAAAATGATAGCAAAATTTAAATGTAATTGAGAAGATTTAAAGGTGCTATATTATAGATGAGAATATAAATTTTAAAAGGTTGAATTGTTTAATATCATGTTTGGAGTATAATGGAGGGATTTAATTATTGGGTTCTTAGTAAATTATTATTCTTTTTTCTTAAAATAATATGATTTAAATAACAAAATAGATGGTTTATAAATGTTATATTTTTATAAAGATTAAAATTATATTTTATACTTTGGTGAATAAGTTTTATACCATAATATTGAATATTACATATGATGTTAAATGATTGGTTTTATATCAAGTTATGCTAAATTATCTTGGAAATGAATATGTCAAATAGAGGAAACATTTATTCGTTTTAAATGTCATTTTTTGAATATTTGAAATAAGTGTTTAAATTATAAGTTTTGGAAACTTTTTAAGGATGTAATTTTGATTTGAATTATGCTTATGTCCGAAAGAGGCATTATTAAATTAGTATTGGTATGGTGATAATCTATCGAGCTTTACGAAAAGACATGGGTTTAGTGAACCCAAAGTAGAATTTAATCCTTGCTTGTCTTGATTGTGAACTATTCCTGCCATCGTCTTGGGAAGTGAATTAAATGGGAGTCATGTCCTTCGTCAAGTCTTCCAAATGTGGTCTTTTAAATTGTGGGTTGTCGTGTCGAGGGGTCAACCTATTTTGTACCCATTGGGAAGTGTGTAGTATGTTGTCAATTATTACCCGGTTTCCACAGACGGGAATGTTTTGTACCTCCCTTATTTAGGAGCGGATTATGGGATCCGACTCTCCTTGTCGGGAGCGATCTTGTCATCGATGTTTCCTCCAGTGTTTGGAGATGAGCTCATCTTGGTTGCCTCCTAAGAAAGGAGTGGATTATGTAGTTGTGTCTCCTTGTTAGGAATGATTTTTGTTAGCTTGTGCCTCCAGTGTTTGGAGAAGGTTGAGCTTATGTTACCTCCTGAGAAAGGAGTGAATTTTGTATGGTGTGTCTCCTTGTCAGGAGCGGTCGAGAGGGACCTTGTTTTGTGGTTGTTGCCTCCAGTGTTGGAGTGTGTTTCTATTTGTGTTGCCTCCTGAGAAAGGAGAGGTCGTGATGTCTTGTTTGTCGCACCTTGGTTCCATAGGTGTTTGGATGGTGTGTTTGTGTTGTCCAGTAGAAGAGTGGCTTATAATGGGGGCCAGCACACCGAAGTGGTGCCAAGGATAACTCGTTATAAGTTATTTAATCAAGTGATAACTAAAACAATACTTAGAAGTTTAGGACTAACTTCTCATTAATCAAGATTTTAATACCTCACTCATGGACCTAAGTGCTCGGTTAGGCTTGGGATGAGATGGGAAGGCCTGAAATGGCAAGGTCATCTATCTTGTCTGTACGAAAGGTATTTGGCTCTGCATGAGTGAGTGTGGGGGTCGGGATTCGGTAAAGGTCACCAAGATAACCCTTGTCTTGTGGGGGGCCGAAGCCTAGGAAGATTCCCAAGGATAACCCATGACGAACTGTGTGATGACACTCTATCTAGGACAACAGTCGGTTTTGTGTTGTGGGTATGGTTCTCTTAACATACCTTATGTAACCATAGTTGGTATTCGATTTTGTGGGTATGGTTTCCTTAACATACCTAGTGTGACCATAGTGGTATTCGATTATTTTGTGTATGGTTCTCATAACATACTTGTTCTGCTTTGTTTCTGGAAGCAATGTGACCTTGTAGAGTCATCCTTGTGTGTTACTCGTGATGCTCTTGAGTTGTACTTTTGGTGTACTTATGTCATACATAGGTGGTACATGGGTTCTACTTGTGAAGTGCTTGTGTTGTACTTTCATGGTAACTGAGATGTGCTTGAGTTGATTATGTGTAGATCTTATGATGTAATTGTGAGCCTCATGTTATTGGTTATGATGTATTTGTGAGGTTCATGTTATTGGTTGTTTCAGTTTGGTTCAGTTTATGTTAGCCTGTGTCTAGAGGTAGATAGTCTTGACTAGGATTCATGGTTACTATCTCCTAGCATGGGGGAGTGGACCTTTTGGTTCCACGTGGTTGGGTGGCGTGCACCTAATCCGTTGGAATCTTTCTTCTTGTTCGTGTGGACGAGACTTCCAGTTGGAGAGCTCATTGGATTCAGTTCCAGTTCATGCTTTATTTCATTTCAGTTGCTTTCATATTTTTAACCCTCAGTTGTTACCAAGGTGGAAGTTGTAATTGTAATCTCATTATGTTTTGATCTTGCCTCATTCAGGGAATGAGTGTTGTAATCTTATTGTTTAAATGTGATTAATGAAATGGAAAGATATCTCTATGCTTTGTTGTAAATCATTTCATTGGAATGTATGTGCTTAATTTATTTAATAATTAAATGCCATGGTTTAAATCATGTTTTTTGTTTAGCTTCTTTATAACCTCTATCTCGTAACCTTAGAGGTTGTTGGCATTAGTTATTAACTCATTTATTATTTATCCTTTAAAAAAAAAAAAAAATGTTCCGTTTAAGTAGTTAAATGCAACTTCCTCTAGGGTCGCGTGGCAGGGCGTTACAATTGAGGTGAGGAGATGTGTTGTTGTTGCATGGCTTCCTCTAAAGCCTCTAATCATTTCAAACACCTAGAAACTGGATGTCCTTGCTTGCCATAGAAGATGCAAGTGTCTCCTGATTTCTACTTAGTCTTGGAGGAAGACTCACTAGAATTTGAATATTTCCCATGTTTTGGATGAAGTGGTGGTTTAGAATCAAACTTAGGAGGAGGTTTGGAGGAATGCTCACTACCTACAAAATCTCTCTTGGGCTTCAGTTTGTGCTTCTATTTCTCCTTAGATGATTGAGAAACCAATGCTTTGTTCTTTGATCCTAAGATCATATCCATCTGAGAAAGGTGTGACTACTCCCGAGACAAACACTCACAAAACATATCAAAGGTAGGCATGGTAAAACTGGCACCCAGACCATCCATGGTGGAATAGAAGGAAGAAGCAAATATCTGAAATGGACCACAAAGCTTCGAAAGGATCAAGTAAATGCACTCTATGTCTGAATTGTTCTTGCCACAACCCTGTAAAATAGTACGGATAGTTTTGAACTTGTTCAAAAAATCCTCAATAGTGGGAAATGATTCAGGTAACAATTAAGTCAGCTTTGCCTCAATCTGTAATGTTCGAAACTCATTAATGGCCCCAAAAAGTGTCTCAAAATTCAACCACATGGCTCAAGGAGTGAGCAAAGCATCAAGGTGAAATAAAAGACTTTCTGAAACATGCATGCATAACAAACCCATAGTTTCATCCATCTTGTTCATGTGTTGCATAATCTCAAAAGAACGTTGCAATTGAGGTTGAACCTCATCTAAACAAGACCAAAAACCTCGTGACCTGAGTAGCCTCATCATTCGAGACTTCCCAAGTGTGATAGTTGTGTGATGTGAGTAACTCAACTAAGGAGTCTGCCATGAAAGCCTTCACCTGTACCTGCTTATGTTTTTTATTATTATGTGATCTTTCATAATAGACACAAGATGCAGAAGGGTTTGATTTTTTTGAGAGTTTTGGTGTTCTGGTTTTCTGGTATAAATGACAGAAAGCGAGAAAAAAACACCCCCATAAGAGAGAAACCCAAACCCTAGTACAAATTGAGAAAGAGGAAGCAATGCATAAGAAAAAAATACTTCAAAACAAATTCTTGTGTACCTAGTGAAAATTCTGATTAAAAAAAATCACATATCTAAATAGAGCATGTTGAGAGCTTTCCAATGCCTATTCATTTTTGAAAAATGGAGTCCGTTTGCACCTTCTATGGCCCCGGAAGTGAAGAAAAAGGACCCCACTTTGAATGGAAAAATAATATCCAGAATGGTTAAAGTTTTAAAAAATTCCTACACCATCAGATCGATGCCATAACCATCTTTCCAACGCCTATTTCCATTCGAAAAATGGAGCTTAAATGCCTGAGTTACACCCGATTTAGTGCAAGCAGCTCCAAATTGTTCAATAAGACCTCCATGACCCTCAAGGGCTAAAAAAAAAGGTCCCTGGTCCTATCAGCAACTAGGGGTTTGGCAGCCAGAGTTAAATTTGAAGCCCTTGGTCATGAATGTGACCGCGGGCTAGTGCTAGAATGGCCAACGGGGGCCTGGGCGCTAAGCGCCTCTACGGAGCTAGGAGCCTGCGGGGGCGGAGGAGAAGGGTGGCGACGGTCAATCGGCATGAAGCGAGTAGCGGCCGGAGCAGGCGGCGGGCGATCGGCGTGGGCGGAGTGAGCAGCGGAGCGAACGACGTAAGTAGCACAGGAGGCGCAAGATTTGCACGGGCCGCGAGTTAAAACACTCGAAAATTTTGATTTTTTTAATTTTTTTTCAATTTTTTTTGCGGACGTCATGCCCTGGGGCCGTACAGCCTTAGGGCAAAAAAATTTTGCTTCCCTGATCGACTGTAACCAAATTCGACAAATGAATAATCGATTTAGGGGTTTTTGGGCATTGTGAATCCAATGGAAATGTCTGTTTGGGCCCAAAGTGAACCCAAAATTAGGAGTATGTTGAATCCACCAAAAAAACCTTAGAACCCTAGATCTGCTTCCAATGCAAAAAACTCAAAACAAGAACAAGTAGCTGCAGATCTAAAGCTCTGATACCATGTTGGAGTTGAGAAAATACAACTTCATAGGAGCCCAGTGACCTCTGCAAGCGAAGAATACTTGTTACAAGGAGAAGCAAAGAGAAGCAACAAAGAGAATGCTCAAGAATGTGGAGCTTTGTATTCACCCAACATGTAAAATGAATAATAAATACAAAAGAGAAGTTTACAACCTTATATAGGTCAAAGAAACCCTAAAAAGGAAAACCCTAGGCATGCACATTAATAATTAATAAAGTAATTAATTATTATGCACCTAATGTTAGCTTAAGTGTAAAAGAGATAAAAGGGAACTTTAAGTAATTAAACAAATATTGTTTAATTAATAAAGTAAATAACCAATTACTCTAACATGATTCAAGTGAGATTTTTGAGTAGGTTGAGCATGTAGAATCACTTACTCCACCCTTCATATAGCCCACCATATCTTTCTTCTGCATTTTATTTATTGTGTAGTGATGACAAATCAAGATCTTTGAGGGAACTAACTCTTAAAAGGAGCATGATTATTAGATTGAGGTAATGCAAGAGAATATGAGGTCTTAGACATATGTGACACTTGTAATATTTTGAGTTTTATTGAGGGGAGGAAACTAATTGGTTGCTAATGGGTATTAAAAAATATAGAAGATGGTAAGTTAGAGATGTACAAGGTCAAATTGGTGAATAGGGGTGCTCTAGAGATAGGAAGTTGATTTTAGTGATTTTTTCCTACCTATTACTAAAATCTTCCATTAGATTCCTACTTTCTTTTGTCATTTCATGGAATATTAAAACCAACTTTTAAACATAGTCTTATGTTCGTAGAAATATTGAATAGAGAATGTACTTTAAAATTTGAGTTCTAGGCACTAGGGGGGAGAGTGTAACATATACTTGATATCAAGTGGGTTCCTCGAGAGTTATCATATTTATTTTGGAGCACCAATTTTTGGGAAGTGTGCCCATAATGTATCATAGGTCAAAGATACTTTTGAGTGGTTACTTTTTTATGGTGCATTGAATAACTAGTCATGTGGGGTATTAAATTATTTTCCTTTATCATGGTTGTTGGTTTTAGGGAATCCACTTATAGTTACACCTCCTTAACTCTATAAACTATATGCATTAGATAGTTTTTTGATGGGTATTTTTAGGTCAATACAATTATGCTACTAAATTTTGGCTAGATTCAAGAGAGAATTTGATGCAGTGATGTAAGACACCTTTATTGGGATTAGTATGGACTGTGTTCTATTTGGCGGTGGATTTTTTTCTTGAAAGGGTTTCTCCACATACATCTAATGTTATAGTTTTTTTAATTTTAATTCATTGTAATAAATGTCTCTTTATATTGTATTTTAGATTTAATAACAATAAAAACTCTATTAATTTTGGATAATTGGATTTGAATAGTTTATGCATATGATTTCATAGTAGTTACTAATTTCTCAATATTCATTCATTAAACATTCTTAAAATTATGCTTCACCTCTTCATTAGACTTGGACCATTTCATAGATCTTATTTCCATCCTATTTCAAGTAATGTATCATAAAATTTAAAAATATTTAGAAAGATAACATAATTTGGATTGTCTTTATATGTAAATATTTATTAGAAAATTCAAAGGTAGAGGAGGAGATAATAATGGTGTATATTATTTCCTTCAACAATTTTAATGGAGATAAGTATTTACCTTATAATTATTGTATTGTAATTTATTTATAGTGGTTTGCTTCATATTTGTGATGATTTATGAATTGATTTGAATTATTTTTCTCCCTTGTTCTATTTACAAATATTCATTCTTATAAGAATATTAAGAATAAGATTTATTTATGATAAATAATGACTTTATTATTTTTTATACTAAAATGAGAATAATATAGTATTCACAAAAAAGGGCAAATAGAAAAAGACAAATCCATACTATGAAGTTGAACATTATAAAAGAGAAAATCTATTATAATATTATACACATTAGAAAGGTTAAAATATTCAACACTTCACTAAATTAGGTGATATAATTCCTTCTCAAGTGAAGGATATAATTTGATGCTATCCAAAAAATTGTTGTATTTTAACATGCTAGAAAATATTGTAAAATTCATATTGGCAAATGAAATCAAGCACAAAAATAAAGAGTACAAAATATCAATATGAGAATGATCTTGCATGCACAAATTTTATGAATCCTATTTTTGTTGATTATTATATGTCAAAAGTAGAAGTTTCAAGGTGAAGTACATCAAACTTACAAATCTTCCAACTAAGTAAGGTTACCAAGCTCTGGTGGTAATGTTCCATTAAGATTGTTTGATGAAAAGCTCCTGAATTGGAAAAAAAAATCACATTTAGTTTTATAAATTTAATTTTTCATGAATTACATGAAAAAGATATGCATGCATAAATTGAAATAAATTATTCAAATTTATAATATTAGAATTATAATTTTATGATATTTCTCCAAAAAATAACATGGATACAAAAAAGTTAACTCACAAAGAAAAATTAATTGGAAAAAATTATCTAACTTTGATGTAATATTTCGCCATTGTAGTATCTTTATTGTTGTGACAATTCTAAGAGTATTTTATGACCCTTAGATAATCACCAGGTTATGTAATTTGATCACTCTAACTTAAGTTAGACTAAGATTTGTAAAGGTATCTGTAAAGTTGAAATATGTTCAAAAAATTTATGGAGCAGTGGAGAATCCCAACAAAGTTTTTAACAAAATATAAATTAATCTTTTATTTGAAAATAAGTCTTTGAGATGTTTGTGTTGAATTTAACCCGTTATAATTAACACATGGTGGATTCATTGATTTTTGAACATATAAAAATCCAAACACATGAATGGGTTTGTTTAGAATTAATTTCACCACTAGAAAACAAGCAACATATTCATTTGAGACCCAAACTATCCTAGATAAGATAGAAACTAAAATAATCATCAATATTGAAGGAGATAACATTTTCTATGTTTTCTATTGGTTTGGTATGTTTCTCAAAGGTCGCTATGTCAATATTTAAGTATTCTTTGGGTAAAAGAGAGTCTTAGAAAAGAATTGAACAATCTTCTAGAGTTTGATCTTTGTATTATAGAGCATAGTGGAAATAAAGTATCTCATAAAATAAATATTAAGAAATATAGACCAAGGAAGATAGGTTTATTATTGTATGTTATATCCTTATGTTATACATTTATTTCACTAGTGATTATGGATTGGAGACACCCACTTGCTAGTGTTTTCCTCTACTGAATTTCTCTAGGGTAAATTTTATTTTTTATTCTTGTAGATATGTTGTATATGTTTAATTTTTATATTCACATATTTATTTCTTATCATTTCATGTCATTCATAAAATATGGTCACTCCATGAATTGACTTGCATGGGTGTATTACTATAATCTACTCATGGTCACACAATACAATCATAAGACTAGTATTCATGTCAATGATTCCATTGCTTTAACTTGTCTAACCACAAATCATATTGGCATCATATATTTGTATGTAGTAATTGGAGTGTAGATTGTGGTATAATATAAAGAAAGAGGTGAAGGTAGGCTACCATTATTTTAGAAGGACATTTCCCCTAGGAGGTAGAACTATCAAATCAAAGGAGACATGACTCAAGAAGGAAACATACCCAACATTATAATAGCTTGAGAAGAGAAAGTATTGAAGTTATATATGGAATTTTTGTGCATTTTAGTTAAAAGAGGATGCATGTTTAAGTATCAACACCTAACCAATGATGAATTGACCAAGATATTTCATTTCAAAATCAAATAAAAATAATAAAGGTAGATGCAATTTATGATTTATGTTATTAAGAAAATTTGATTTCTCGATATTTGGTAGAGAAACTTGAATTAGAGGCATATGATGACATTCATTCATATTATTTTGATATGGGCGAAATAAGGGATTAGGATTCACATCACCAAATAGTGCAACACCAAGTCTAGATTAATGAGCTTTTATTAATGAATTTATAATAAATATTGTATCTCATGATGATTGGTGTGTAGTACTTAGAAACCCCTATTTATATAAGAATAATTCTATTAGAAATATTAAATAATAGATATTAAAGTATAAATTAGTAAATAATATTAGGAGTATTAGTGAATAAATAAAAATTAGAGTGTTTTTATGTTAGTAAATTTTATTAATAAGTTAATAAGTAATGTTATTTGTGTGTCAGAAGATTCCTAATTTTTATTAGATTAGCAAGGAAATGGCCCTTATCCCATTTACATAGGGTCCAACATAAAACAAAAAACCATAGAAACAACAAACTTGGCACTAAGGCCAACCCAATTAAAGTCTTAGCAAAAATAAAAAACTAGAGGAAAAAAGATAAATAAAATAATAGAACAAAGGAACCTAGCATATGAAGTTCCAATCAACAGATAGGGAGTCAAGTGACTCCTCCCAAGTGGCATTTTTGAGAGAATTCTTAGCCTTACTCTTCTTGTTTCTTGGATCCTAAGGCTCCTTTAGTTTGCCTTGCTTCTTATTTTGCTTGTTTATTTGTGAATTCCTAGAAACAATACCCATCACAACTTTCTTCATAATGCCATTAATGATAGACACAAGATTTTAAATAGCATTATCAATTTTCTTAACTCCATCCTAGTTGCTGGCTAATGAGGTTGTATATACTTTTCCATTTTTTATTGTAGTCCCTACACTTATTTTTTCCTCCATTTTTCTATCAAGCTCTATCAATATACTTTCAAGAATAGCAACCTGGTCCTTTAGGGAGTCAGTAGAGATACCTTCCTTTTCTTTTTCCTATTCTTTCAACTAATTGTCTTCTATGTCTTCAATATTCACCTCCTCCAATTCATCTTCTTCTTCCTCAACTTCCTCTTTTTCCTCATCATCCTTCCCTTCTTGCCTCTCATCTTGATTTTGATCATCCTTATCAACAATCTAGGCATCCCCTTCTTTATTCCTCTCATATTGACTTCCTTCACAGTCAAAATTATCAACATTGTCTTGAAACAAAGCTTCCCCTAGAATATCTTCAATAAAATGGAGAGGCATCTCCTCTTCATCATTATAAAAAGATATTTTCTTACATTTTTTAATATTTTTAAAACCAAAGGTCTTAGAAATCCTTGTAGACCTCCTTTTCCCTAGATTTTTCTTATTTCTCTACTTCAACCCTTCCTCCCCAAAATATTTTTCCACCCTGTCATAAATCTTAATAGCCCTTTTACCTAAAGGGATTTTGGGAGAAAATGATTTTTTTTTCTTTTTTTCTTTTAATCCCTAATCTCCTCTTTATAGACAACCAATGCTTTTCTTTTTTGAGAACTATTAGGTTGAAACAATAAAGAGGGATCACTCTTTCTAGGGCTTTTAGAGATGGGTGTGTTTTGGGCACTAGGGCTATTTTTAACATTTTCATAAGATTCTGGGTAGACTTCACATCTTTCAATAGTTTTATTTTCACATTAGACAACTTAATGAATGGGTTAGTCACCAAGGTGATAGGCATACTATACTTGTAAAGATCCATAATTAACCCTTGGTGAAGAGGTGGATAAGCCCCATAAAAGTGCACTTTTTTTAAGATAAAAAGGTAGATTAATATTATTTCCATGTCTTAAATGTTCTAAGATGGGAAAATGATAACCATGAATAGTTTGGAATCTACCATCAAGAGTGAAATACTTCATAACATGAAAACTCACCATCCCACAACACGGGAAGATGCACTCTATTATAGCCATTTTGATGCTTTTTCACCCTAGGAAGGTTCCTATTAATTAGTTGGGTAATTACTTTATATAAAGGATTTAATAAAACCCATGTAAATTAATAATTTATTATTTCTATATCTTAATATATTCATAATAACATTTTTTTTTAATCAAAGTGTAACTTGTAAATTTTGTGCTCACCATTTTAATATGGTATTAGAGCGGGATAAAATTATTTTTTTATTGATATTTAAATTATTTCCAAGGGTCAATACCAATCACATTGTTGTTCTATAAATAAGAAGCCAATATTGTCTTGGGACTTTAGACAAAC